>PVKV010023699.1:5437-32915 GCA_004027835.1 Alouatta palliata | reverse complement strand
TAATAGCTGTCAGATACTCCATTGTTAAAGGATAACACCTCAAATTTCCAAATAAAACTTGAAATATACCATAATTTAGGGAGAGAAAGAATAATTATTTTATAACCTGAAATTTCAAACTACATAAAGAGCAGAACAAGAGTTAATATGTCATGGAAACAAACATTATCAAAAATTTCCAGGCTAAATAGATTTTTTTCATTCAATAAAATATTCACAGCAACAGGAAAATATGTGATAATAATAATGCCTTAGAGTGAAATGTTTCAGAGTTGAAGCCCAGGAGAGTGGTAATAGCCAATTCTGTCGGCTTGTGTATGTATTTCCATTTGTGTTTGTAGGATTGTGTGCAATCTGATCAGAGGCAGTAATAAAATATGCTCAATGATACGAATCACAAAAATAAAAATTAAAAACTGCTTGCTTCATATACAAGTTCTGTAATCAGGTGTGGTACCCTGAAATGCATGGAAATGTTCTAATATGAAGTCTGAACTCATCCTGAAAAAGACAAAAGGTGGCAGCCATAGGCTTGAGGATAGGATTTGAGAAAAGGAGGAAATTGTCACATAAGAAGCAAAAGGTTACTTTTTTCTGCTACCTTTAAGTTTCTCCTGTTCAAAGCCAAGACTAGCACTGCTAAAAGAATAGTTCAGAAACTCCAGAATAATTACTACAATGAAATAATCAGATGTGGCTACAAACATGTTATCCAAGGCAAGCATGAGTCAGGAATACTTCAGCTACAGTAAAGATTACTGGGGTCTGATTCAAAAGCAGCAAAAGCTGTATTGAAAGTGATCTGGAATAGGGGAAGTGACCATTAAAGGAGGCAGCATACTCAGGCCAAATCTAGGATATTATTTGGAATATTTAACAATAATGTGAGAAAAATAGATAATCGACACAGGATGTTACTTAGGTGAACAAAACTTGCACCATAGTATTATATGTTACTCTTCCAGATGTATAGAGACATATCCTCAAAGCCCTTATATACTTTCAAACATCCAGATACACAAGATGCACACATACACACACACAATTAAATTTATTAGCTCTCAGGAAAGCATACAGAAACTCATAAGAGAAGGTGTAGGTGAGTTGATCATGAGCAAATTTTGAAGTTGATAACTTGGAGGATGCATTAGTTCGTTTTCACACTGCATGTAAAGACATACCAGAGGCTTGGAAGAAAAAGAGATTTAATTGGACTTACAGTTTCACATGGCTGGGGAGGCCTCAGAATCATGGCAGGAGGTGAAAGGTACTTCTTACCTGGCGGCAGCAAGAGAAAATGAGAAAGAACCAAAAGAGGAAACCCCTGATAAACCCATCAGATCTCATGAAATTTATTCATTATCATGAGAATAGCAAGGGAAAGAGCAGCCCCCATGATTCAGTTACCTCCCCTGAGTCCTTCCCACAACATGTGGGAATTCTGGGAGATACAATTCAAGTTAGATTTGGGTGGGGACACAGCCATTCCATATCATTTTGACCCTGGCCTCTACAAATCTCATGTTCTCACATTTCAAAACAAATCATGCCTTCCCAACAGTTCTCCAAAGTCTTTACTCATTTCAGCATTAACTCAAAAATCCACATTGCAAAGTCCCATCTGAAACAAGGCAAGTCCCTTCTGCCTATGAGCCAGTAAAATAAAAAGTAAACCAGTTACTTCATAGATACAGTTGGGGTTACAGGTATTGGGTAAATATAGCCATTTCAAATGGGACAAATTGGTCAAAACAAAGGGGTTGCAGGGCCCATGCAATCTAAAATTCAGCGGGGCAGTCAAATTTCAAAGCTCCAAAGTAATCTCCTTTGACTTCAGTTCTCACATCCAGATCATACTGATCCAAGAGGTTAGTTCCCATTATCTTGGGCAGCTCCACCTCTGTGGCTTTGCAGGGTACAACCTCCCATCAGGCTGCTTTCATAGGCTGGTGTTGAGTGTCTGTGGTTTTTCCAGGTACATATTGCAAGCAGTTGGGGGATCTAACATTCTGAGATCAGGAGGACAGTGGCCTTCCTCTCACAGCTCCACTAGTCAGTGCCCAGTAGGGACACTGTGTGTGGGCTACAACCCATTTCCCTTCTGCTCTGTCCTAGCAGACGTTCTCCATGAGGGACCTACTCCTGCAGCAAACTTTTGCCTGAGCATCCAGGTGTTTTCAAACATCTTCTGAAATCTAGATGGAGGTTCCCAGTCCTCAATTCTTGACTTCTGTGCACCCACAGGCTCAACACCACTTGGAAGCTGCCAAGGCTTGAAGCTTCTACCCTTTGAAGCCACAGCCCAAGCTGTATATTTGCCTTTTTCAGCCATGCTGAAGAAGCTGCGACAGAGGGCTGCACACAGCATGGGACCCCGGGCCCAGCGCATGAAACCACTTTTTCTTCCTGAGCTTCCAGGCCTGTGACTGGAGGAGCTGCTGTGAAGGTCTCTGACATGGCCTGGAGACATTTTCCCTAAGGTCTTGAGATTAACAATAGGCTCCTTGTTACTTATGCAAATTTCTGCAGCTGGCTTGCATTTCTCCCCAGAAAATGGGTTTTTTCTTTTCTATTAGATAGGCCGCAAATTTTCCAAACTTTTATGCTCTGCTTCCCTTATAAAACTGAATGCCTTTAACAGTACCCGAGTCACCTCTTTAATGCTTTACTGCTTAGAAATTTCTTTCAGTAGATACCTTACATCATCTCTCTCCAGTTCAAAGTTCCACAAATCTCTAGGGGAGGGCAAAATGCCGCCAGTCTCTTTGCTAAAACATAACAATGGTCACCTTTACTCCAGATCTCAACAAGTTCCTCAACTCCATCTGAAACCTCCTCAGCCTGGACCTGATTGTCCATATTGCTATCAGCATTTTAGGCAAAGCCATTCAACAAGTCTCTGGGAAGTTCCAAACTTTACCCACATTTTGCTGTCTTCTTCTGAGCCCTCCAAACTGTTCCAACCTCTGCCTGTTACTCAGTTCCAAAGTAACTTCCACATTTTAGGGTCTCTTTACAGCAACAGCTCATTCCTGGTACATTTACTGTATAATCCATTTTCAAGCTGATGGTAAACACACACCCGAGACTAGGAAGCAAAACACGTTTAGGCCGGATGTGGTGACTTACACTTGTAATCTCAGCACTTTGGAAGGCCGAGGTGGGTGGATCACCTGAGGTCAGGAGTTTGAGACCAGCCTAACCAATATGGTGAAACCCTGTCTCTGCTAAAACTACAGAAATTAGCCAGTGTGGTGGCATGTGGCTGTAGTCACAGCTACTTAGGAGGCTGAGGCAGGAGAATTGCTTGAACCCGGGAGGCAGAGGTTGCAGTGAGCCGAGAATGCACCACTACACTCCAGCCTAGGCAACCAAGAAAGATTCCTCTGAAAGAAAGAAAAAGAAAGAAAGGAAAGAAAGAAAGAAAGAAAAAGAAAGAGGGAGGAAGGAAGGAAGGAAGGAAGGGGTTTAATTGGACTTACAATTTCCAGTTCCATATGGCTCAGGAGGCCTCAGAAGCATGGCAAAAGGTAAAAGGCACTTCTTACATGGTAGCAGCAAGAGAAAATGAGAAAGAAGCAAAAGTGGAAACCCCTGATAAACCAATTGGATCTCATGAGACTTACTTACTATCGTGAGAATAGCACAGGAAAGAGTAGCCCCTATGATTCAGTTACTCCCCCTGGGTCTCTACCACAACGTGTTGGAATTCTGGGAAATGCAATTCAAGTTGGGTAGGGACACGGCCAAACCATATCAGAGGAGAAAGCTAAAAAAAAATTCTGATGTTGTGAATTGATGTTTACAAGGAAGTGGGAGACTATGTCCCTTGTATATGTTAACAAGAGATTTCTGATACAAAACTCAGACAAAAAATAATGTAAAATTATATATTACTAAATGTACAGTAACCACAAACAAAAGATTAGTCTCCAGAATATAGGAAGTACTACATGTAAGTAGGAAAATGAAAAACAATCCTATTTAAATGTGGATAAAAAGAATAGTATCTATGAATGAGGAAATGTACAATTTTGTATGTTTGTACAAGAGAGAAAAACATATGCATTATTATTACTATTCAAAGAAATGCAAAATATTTTACGTAAAGATACCATTTTATATCCATCATACTGACTTTTATTAACTACCAGCTTGAGTGAAAATTGTTATTATCCCTTTGGAAAATAGATTGGCATTATATTGTTAAGCATAGCTTGTAAGATAGAAAATTTGATTTTAAGGTTATAACATAGTTTATAGAAACATGTACAGTTGGTGAAATGCACAAATATAATCTTTATGCAATTTTGTATAATTAGAAAAAAATCAGCTGGGCATGGTGGCTGGCTTCTGTAATCCAAGCTACTCAGCAGGCTGAGGTGAGAGGATCACTTGAGGCCAGGAATTCAAGACCGGCCTGTGTGACGTAGTAAGAACCCCTGTCTCTAAATAAATAATTAAAAACTAGCCAGACTCGGTGGCATGCAACTGTAGTTTCATCTTTTGGGAGGCTTAGATGAGAGGATCATTTGAACTCAGGAACTGGAAGCTGAAGTGAGCTATATTGTACTACTGCATTCCACTGTGGATGACTAAGGGAGAAGTGATTTATAATTTTTAAGCGATCTTAATTTTTTGCTTAAAAATTAAGCAAATAAATTAATGTTTAAATATTAATAGAATGAACCTGAGACAGCATTTCAAAGGAATGCTTCATGTCAGTGTAGACATGAATAATACAAATTTTTTTTTTAAGTCAGTAAAAGAAATAATGCATCCTACATAGAGTTGGTTACTAACAAAACCAGAACCCAAACAGAGCATACTAATCACAAACACACAGTCCTATGCATAAAAAATTGTGTTACATGCATACATGATGCAACTATAGCAATAATCATGACAATATGTCTTCTGGTATTGGTATTACAGATAAAATCTTGGAAGATATTATTCCTGTCCTCACAAGAAAAATGTAAGAAACTGAATATATTCAAGCTACAAATAATCAAAAAACGAAAATCTTCAAAAAAGTATGTGGTGGGGAGAAACAATTTATCTATATAGGAAAAATAATAAGAATTATATGAGACCTTAATTGAGAAACCACGAAAGCTAGAAAATAGAGGAGTAAAATATGTAAACTATAGGAAGAGACAAAAATGACCTCAACAACCTAGAATTCAATATAGAATAGAATTACTCTACAAAAGTGTAAGGAATGGGTCCAGTTTCAGCTTTCTGCACCTAGCTAGCCAGTTTTCCCAATACCATTTATTAAACAGAGAATCCTTTCCCCATGGCTGGTTTTTGTCAGGTTTGTCAAAGATCAGATGATTGTAGATGTGTGGCATTGCTTCCAAGGCCTCTGTTCTGTTTCATTGGTCTATATGTCTGTTTTGGTAGCAGTACCATGCTCTTTTCATTCCTGTAGAATTGTTGTGTAGTTTGAAGTCAGGTAGTGTGATGCCTCCAGTTTTTTTTTGTTTGTTTTTTTTTTTTTTGCCTATGATTGTCTTGGCTATGGCTATGCAGATCTTTTTTTGGTTCCATATGAAGTTTAAGGTGGTTTTTTTCCAGTTTAGTGAAGAAAGTCAATGGTAGCTTGATGGGGATACATTGAATCTACAAATTACTTTGGGCAGTATGGCCATTTTCATGATATTGATTCTTCCTAACCATGACCATGGGATGTTTTTCCATCTGTTTTTGTCCTCTCTTATTTTCTTGAGCAGTGGTTTGTTGTTCTCCTTGAAGAGGTCCTTCACATCCCCTTTTAGTTGTATTCCTATGTATTTTTTTCTCTTTCTAGCAATTGTGAATGGGAGTTCACTCATGATTTGGCTCTCTCTTTGTCTGTTATTGGTGTATGGGAATGCTTATGATTTCTGCATATTGATTGTGTATCCCGAGACTTTGCTGAAGTTGCTTATCAGTTTCAGAAGATTTTGGGCTGACATGATGGGGTCTTCTAAATATACAATCATGTCATCTGCAAACAGAGACAATTTGACTTCCTCTTTTTCTAATTGAATACACTTTATTTCTTCTTTTTTTTTTTTTTTTTTGCCTAATTACTCTGGCCACACTTCCAATACCATGTTGAATAGGAATGGTGAGAGGGGGAACCCTTTTCTAGTGCCAGTTTTCAAATGGAATGCTTCCAGTTTTTGCCCATTCAGTATGATATTGGCTGTTGTCATAAATAGCTTTTATTATTTTGAGATATGTTCCATTGATATCTACTTAATTGAGAGTTTTTAGCATAAAGGGCTGTTGAATTTTGTCAAAGGCCTTCTCTGCATCTATTGAGATAATCATGTGGCTTTTGTCTTTGGTTCAGTTTATGTGATGGATTACATTTATAGATTTGCATATGTTGAATCGGCCTTGCATCCCTGGGATGAAGCCGACTTGATTGTGATGAATAAGCTTTTTGATGTGCTGTTGAATTCAGTTTGCCAGTATTTTATTGAAGATTTTTGCATCAATGTTCATCATGGATATTGACCTGAAAATTTCCTTTTAAGTTGTGTCTCTGCCAGGTTTGGTATCAGGATGATATTGGTCTCATAAAATGAATTAGGGAGGATTCCCTCTTTTTGTATTGTTTGTAATAGTTTCTGAAAGAATGGTACCAGCTCCTCTTTGTACGTCTGGTAGAATTCAGCTGTGAACCCATCTGGTCCTGGACTTTTTTTGCTTGGTAGGCTATTAATTGCTGCCTCAACTTCAGATGTTGTTATTGGTCTATTCAGGGATTCAACTTCTTCGTGGTTTAGTCTTGGGAGGGATAATGAGGGAGAAATACCAGATATAGGTGTTGGGGGGATGAAGGCAGCAAACCACCTTGCCATGTATGTAGCTATGCAACAATCCTGCATGATCTGTACCTGTACCCCAGAACCTAAAGCACAATTAAAAAAATAAATACAGAATAAAAAAATAAATCAAACTTAAAAATCAGGAAGTCTAAACCAGAAAGTGACTGTCAGGTTACAAATATATATGACAGTTAAGTTATAGTAATAAATGACCCCCATAGCTTTTGAAAAAAAAAAGAATGAAAAGACAAGTCACATAATGGGAGTGCATATTTGGAAAGCACTTATCTAGTAAAGAATTTGTATCCAAAATATATAAAGAAAACATTAAAATTCAACAGTAAGGAAACAACCCAATTAAAAAATGGCTAAAATATCTGAAGAGACACATAAAAAATGTATACAGGTGGCAAAGAAACATATAAACAATACTCAAGCATCATGTGTCAGTAGGAAATTGCAAATTAACGTAAGATGCAATTACATACCTAGTAGAGTGGCCACAGCTCAGTGCTGGTGAGGATGTGGACCACATAAACTCATTGACTGCTCTCCAGAATGCAAAATGGTACACACTTTGGAAGATAGCTTGGGATTTTTTAAAATATAAGTAAACATACTTTCACAGTATGATCCAAATATTGTTTTATGCAAATTAGTAACAAACTTATGTAGACAGAAGAAAACCTGGAAGCGAATGTTTATAGCAGTTTTATTCAAAATTATTGAAAATTGAAAGCAATCAGGATATCTTTCTAATAGATTATAATATATGGCACATTTATAGAATAGAATATTTTTCAATAATATAAAGTAATCAGCTATCATTCCATGATAATAACACCAAGGAATCTAAATTGCACATTGCTGAATCTAAGAAGCCAATGTGGAAAGCTTACATACTGTGCAAGCCAAATATATGATATTGTGGACAAGACAAAACTATAGATACAGTAAAATACTGGTGGTTGTCAGGAAATTATTGCAAGAGATGAGGGCAGATGAAGAGCTGGGAACAGAGTGAATAGCTGAAGAAGAAACATTTAAAGCAGTGGAACTATTTAGTGTAATGCTGGATATAGGACATCACAGATTTCTCAAAATCCATAAAAGTGTAGAAGCTAAGAGGAACCCTAATTTGGATTATGAAATTTATAATAAGAAGAATTGTTTTACTACTGACTCATCAGCTATGATAAATATGTCACACTAATGCAAGATAATAACAGAGAAAATTGTATATGTGTTCGTATGGAGAAGGTGTATGGAAATTCTCTTTTTGTCAATTTTTCTGTAAACCTCAAACTGCTTTAAAAATAAAGTCTTTGATTTTAAAAATCATCACAATTATTAAAACAAAACAGATTTTTATTGAGGTGAATAGATATGAATATAATTAGGAGAAATATATCAAGGCAAAATAATTATTATGTACTATTCTTTAGGTGGGTGGTGAGCAAATGAGTGTTTCATTACTAAATTTATCATACCTACAAAAATTGTTGTATATGTAAAAGTTAAAAAGGATAAATTAAAATAAAAGCTAAATTAGTTTTTCAGGCTTCTTAGATGGTTTAGCAATAGACCTTCAATTTATTTTTTCCAATCTTATCATGTAGGAAACTCTGGTCCTTTTACTAAAATGATAAGAGAGAGCATTGGTACTTGGTATACATATGGGTTTTCTTCCCTCAGAGATACTAAACCAAAATAATTTTAGTGTATGTAATATAATTTTGTCCTGAGTTTGGTTGTTTTGTTTTGTTTTTAATGTCTGAGACAGAATTTCTCTCTTCCATATTGAAATAATTATATAATTTTATTTTAGCATGGATATTTTCATTTTCTTTTGAGTGATGAATTATACTACATACCACATCAAGTTTATTATTCATAATATATACTGTATTCAGAAATACATTAATATCCGTTAAGAAATCAGTGATCACTGAAACTGCATGTTAAAATAACGCATGAGAAAAAGTTTTCTTACTCTTGGTGAAAATTAATGAAATGGTACATATATGATATAGTATATTTGAATAAACTAACCTAAAAAATTGCTCTATGTCTTAAATGTTGTGCTACCATACAGCATACTTGAGACTGGGCAAATTGTAAACAACAGAAATTTGTTTCACATGGTTGTGGATGTTGGAAAGCCCAGGATCAAGGTGCTGGCAAGTCTGGTGCCTGGCATAGGCTGCTCTCTGCTTCCAAACTGGCACCTTGTTGCTGCATCTCCAGAGGGGATGAACACTGTGTCTTCACATGACAAAGGAATGGAAGAGGCGAACTGGTTCCCTCTCACCCTTTTGAAAGGCAATGATTCATTCTTGAGATCCAAGCAATCATGGCCCCACCTTTTAATACTATTACCTTGGGAATTGTTTCAACATTTATATTAGAGAGGGCACAAACATTCAAATTATAAGCACTTTAGGGCAAGGGTTTGAGACCAATGGCTATAAAAGCCATAATGGCTTTCCAGGTATTGCTTTGGTTGGTCACATATCTATCCTGGTAATATCATCTTTCCCAAAGCAAGTTTTAGAGTTCTCCCTTTGGGTTTATGCTCATATTTCACAGGACATTTGTTTGAGACTACTTAAACTTGTCAAGTCTTCCTGTGTCTGTGAATAAAGTGAGTGGGATGACTAAATAGGGTAATAAAGTTTTAATTAAGAAGTAAAGGTTGAGGCTTGGTGCAGTGGCTCACTAATTCCAGCACCTTCAGAGGCTGAGGTGGGAGGATTGCTTGACAGCAGGAATTTGAGACCAACCTGGGCAACATGCCTGGACCCTGTCTTTAAAAAACTTAAAATTAGCCAAGAATGGTGATGTACACTTGTAGTCACAGCTACTTGAGAGGCTGAGGTGGGAGAGCTGCTTGAGTCCATGAGTTCCAGGCTACAGTGAGCTATGATCATGCCACTCCTCTCCAGCCTGGGACACAGAGCAAGACCCTGTGTCTTAAAAAGAAAAAAAAAAGTTGATTGGCAAATAATACTATGTGTTTTTCTATGTGGTATGTGGTACGTCTTCATATATTGGCTCTAAAGTTATGTCCAAGAAGGGATTTTAAAATGTTCTGGAACAATGAAAGTATCATAAAAACAACATGCAACACCTAGGTTATTGCAAAGAAGGGTCATCTTTATGCACAGGATTTGATAAATTTGTTACATAAATAAAATAATTTAAATTTTCATTTAAACCTGCATATTTCTTTGTAGATTTATTTTTTATCATGGAATTCAATAAACTATGTCAATTGAATTTTCAGTGCTTTAAGGTCTGAAGTCACTAATTCTGTTTCCTCAGAATGTATAACAGACCTTGGAAACTTTAGACCTTCTAGGAATAGAAGTTTACAATAGTAATGTAAAAGATATGTATTTTTTTCCTTAACACCTTTTCATCCACTATGATAATATAATGCATTTTCTAAGAATCTGACACAAACACAATGCCCTTTGTAATTCTTACGATTGTTACCTTGCATGGAATGAGTAAAATTTATTTATTCAAGAAACATTTATAAAAGTACCTACCTACTATGTACATATACTGAGAGGCTTTTACATATTACTTCCAAGGTTCCTAACAACCCACCATGCAGTTGTGTTCTTTTGTAACTGCTGTTTATCATTCAGTGAATGAAGAAGAATCAGAGAATTGAAGTGACTTTTTAAATGTCACCATAATGTACAAATTAGCCACACATTAGGCAGACACTTCTCTTTTGTCTATTTCCTTTATATATACTCAGGCAGGATCACTTTTCTATAAGATGTATTTCTCAGCCTTTAAACGTGTGCAAGCCATTGTTTTCTGAGTTATAGGAATCTGCTGACGAAGATATTGTTATCAATCTGTGGAGAGAAAACCTCTTTAGTAGGGTAATTTTATCTTTTTCCCTTTTGAAATGAAACACATTTAGTTATTTGCCAAGACACCTTTATATTTTCACATGAATTTTATTCTTGCAATCTTATGCTTTAGAAAGTTGTCCACTTTCAGTGACTATTTAATGTATTGATTTACTAAAATTGTTTGGTATCTAATAGTGAATGATTGGTCTGGTGAAAATAGTGCAGGTACAATTGAAAACACTGTACTTGCAGATTCCACTGAACCTTCTGGACCCACAAGAGTGGCACATTACCCCTAACAGAAGATAGTTTCTTCTTCCTTTGTTTTAAGATCATGTAGGTGCTTTATAAAATAAAGTTTGCCTGCCTTAGGATTCACCCTTATGTCCCTTCTCGGCAACCAGACCAAAATAAACCTCAAACTAGCTAGACTGGCATAGTATAGTTGACTGGAAACTGAGCTTTTAAAGTGGGAAGAGATCATATAAAACAAATCAGTTTCAGAATTTGGTTAATAAGTATTGTCAGAAGCCATTTGATATAGCAGGGAAAATATAAAATTGAAGGGAGAGTTTGTTGATACGGGAGAAACCTCCTGTGATACAAGATTTAATACTCTGACAAGAATCCTAAGAAATGATACTATCATGCTATGATGATGTCTTTTAATCTTGGCTGAAGCAGTGACTCATTTTAAATAAAGTAGAAATGCCAAAAATACTGATAAAGAAGGTAAGGTACCTAGGCTTAGAGAGATGAGGATTGTATAGTACATATTCAACATAAGACTGGAAAACTTCTGACACTCCATATACCAAAGTGATAAGGAATGTGCAGTTAGAGGGCCACCACTGTCTTTGAGAACCTCAATGGTGGCTTGCTTTTGCAGGCTAGTGCTAATTGTAGGTGATGATACTGTCAAAGAATTGATACTCTGAGAGGCCAGGAGGGGGCACTTAAATGTCAAAAGCCACGTGGACACAATACTTACAATGAGCAGCAACAACAGCGTGGTAGTTAAAGGAGGTCATCTTTAGAGATCTAAGATGATTGATCATAGAATACGATGTTTCTACAGGGAGATGCATAGGCATTCAACAAGGGGACTGCTTATATGATTTTCTTTCATTTGAATGTCTCTCTGTCATTTCAACATTATCATATACTACAATGGACTCTTAATTTCTTCCTGCCAGTTAATTGTGCATACACAGGTCTACTTTTTAGTACTTGCTAGCAGCATCTAAATACTGAAGCCCCCAAATTTTTCATTATATTGGGTTCTTTCTTTATCTCAGTACTGAAATCTGTTGTCACCAAATAAAATTTTTCATCTACCTCCCAAGAGGTTCTCTACATAATGGCAAAAATGAATCATTTTAAAACAGCAGTGAAATCTTGTTACTCCCTTCCTTGAACTGCTTCAGTGACTTCATATTACATTTAGAATAAAATTCACATTCCAGGACTTTGAGTTCCTAGATGATCTAATTGTTTTTCCAACCTTAATTAGGACTACCCTACAGACTGGACTAACTAGGACTAATTATGAACTATTAGTTTGTTTGAACATACCACAATCTTTCCCAAGTGAAACACTTTGCACATGCTGCTGTCTTTTTATCCCTGACTAGAATAACTTCCTCAAAAACTTCTTCCCTGAGTGCATTATTTAAAATAGCCACCCCGCACCATTGTCTGTCGCCATCCCTTGTTTATTTAACATGATACCTGTGAAAATTTGGTTTTTGCGTTTGTTTGTTAACCTTTACTTTAGCTGCCTTCACACAGAAATGTGCGTGATGCAAGGCTGTGGGTCTCTTTCGCTGTGGAATCCCAGGTGTTTAGCATACCTTCTAGCACATAGCATGTACTCAGTAATAACTAATTTTGTGTAAATTAATCAACCTAAACTGAGAACTCCAGTTTATAGTCTCTACATTCCATATGCAACTAAATTAAATGCAAGGCAACAATTATGTGGTCTGCTTATCATTCCTTCTCTCAGAACAACAGCTCCCTTTATAAAACTTGCTGTACTCCAAACAGTTTTGCCCTGAAGAGAACTTTTTCATCCTTCTATTATCCAGCCAAATGCTAGCCATGATTAATGCGAAAAAAATAAAACCAGCACAAATAGGGAAAAACATATGCATTGAACTAATACTTGTGTGAGATTCAATGTACGTGTGGTTCAGCTTGCTTTCTGCATTTTTGTTGATTTGTTAAATTTCTTGATTTTTTTTAGCCAAAACTCCACCCTTTTCCTTTAAACTTTAACCCTAGTTAGATTCAAATCTCTGACACATTTAACTGAAAGAGTCCTAAATAATGAAAGATACATTTAGATTCCTCAATAGTAAGGCAGAAAATATGTAGCACTAATTATATGATTGGTTGAGTATTTAAACACAACTACATGTCCTGTTCATCTTGTGAGAACAGATGCACATAAAAGCAAGTTATCCAGCTGGTGAACGCATGGCTAAGTCTTGCATAGTTTTCTGAATGTCAGTACAAGATGATACATCTTTTCAGTTAAATTTAATTTGTCTTCACAATAAAAATGTCAAAGCCATTGAAATTTTCTATATTTGCTCAGTATGTTGTTTCTGATTAATTTTATTGATGGTTTAACTTGACATTCAAATTTCTAATCAAATGGACTTTCAAAGTCCTGTTAATTAAAATAACAGCATTTACAAAGTGGCATGGAAATAGAGACACAATAAAATACATTTGAGTATCTTATTGTTAATACAAGGCCACATATGTATTTTAATATCTCTACTGTAATCCTCATTAAGATTACTTTTGGCAAGCTAAAGTTCATCATATCAAATGGCAATGTAATGCACAGTGATTTCTGTTTCTTATTATACATTGTTCTTTATGGCCTTATCATTTCTATTTTATTGCAATTGTTAAGCAGGACAAGAATATGGTATGCAAGCTAGTGTTTTGCTGAGCCATTTCACAGTACACACTTAGTTGCAATAATAATTCATTCTATATGGTCTTAGTATATATTATGAAGCTATTTCCCAGAATGAAAATGTTGTTGATATATAAAACAAAATTATGCTTTAGTTTAAATTGTTGTGCAACAGGAAATAACGGATGAACTCTGACTTGATTAACAACCATATCATTTACATATGTATCTTAAAAGAAGTTAGTTTTAAAATTGCATATTTATAGTGTCATTGCCTAAAAAATTTGGTAACTGAGATATAAAGAAGTTAAGATATGATACTCTTTTTGTTTCTAAAAATCTTGTTAGAGTATCAGGGGATATATTATTTAGGGGTATAGTATTAAACTGGTATATTTATAATATTTAATAGCCACTTATATTTTTACCTTATTAACTATTAATAATTATTCAACATTTTGTTAATTAAAAGAATAGATTTCTACCTGTGAGAAATAAGTTTAAACTACTTGAGAATAAGTTTTTCAGCTCCAGATAATATAACATGATTTTAAAAATCCACATAGAATTAAGAATACATTCTTGAAAGGTTAACTTACACACAAATAATGTAATTTCAACATACTTTGCCTTGGAACAAAACAGGAGTCAATATATAAAGAGACATACCATTGATGCTAATCTTTTAGACAGTTTTGTCATTCACCCTGTTTAAACCTCACTGTTCTGTTCTACATGAAAGCATTAGCTTAAGTCTTCTCTGATTCTATTTTTTTTGCCTTGACCTTCTGTAAAATAAATATGTATACTCTCAGAAGGAGCAATTGAATATACTAGAATGTTTTGGATTTGGAGAGCTTTGGTAGTTCAGGTGATGCAGTATTTAGAATAATCACTGTTTGGAGTAAAAAAGTACCTTCACATCTCTTCAGTCCAGGCTCTTTTCCCCAGATGAGACATCGTTTCTCGAGAAGTTCACAGAAGAGATCAAAAGATTGTCTCCACAGCTGCATTTAAAGCATTGGTAAGTTTGTATGTTTTTTTTCATAATTATTTTTTGTCTTTATACTGTTTCTGTACCTTCAGTAAAATTTAGTGGGCTAATAAGAAAACATTCAAGATTTAAAATATGTATGCTTGTTAACAATATTTAATTACTTATTTTGTCTACACATTTAAATTTGTAGATCATTTGCTAATTCGTTATCTAAGAGGAAGCATATGGGAGAGCAAAATGAAGTTGCTTTCATGTCTTACTGGCTTTTCCCAAGAAATTTCTAAGTTCAAAAGGGCCTCAAAAGGTGTGCAGAAACAACAAAATGAAAAGGATATAAGAGCACAATATCTTGAAAACACATGAAGGGCAAAAAATGATCATGAAATTGAAAGGATATTATCCTGGTTGGTTAAGAAGAGGAAAATAAGAGGAAATGTTCTAAAGGTCTTTAATACAAAAGTAGCGTATGTTGTGCTTAGCATCACTGTGAGAGATTGATGAGGTCAGAAGGAAAATTCCTATGTAGCATAATTGAATGTGGAGGATTATAGGTAGTCTCAGAGAAAACTCCTCCTGTGCCCTAAACATGACACAGAACTTGCAGGTTATTTTCAGACTAGAAGTGGTTATGAGCACAGGAATAAGACAGAACAGGGATGATGGATATTCGAGCCACAACCTTTGTTGATCTGTGACTAAAGCTCAGAAGTAGCCTTTCCTCATTAGTAATGTGCTGAATTATTCTAGGATAATACAATAAAAACAACAAAGAAGAATGAGAGCACAATTTAGAAATTGAGTTAAATAAAATATTACTTGTTAATGCTGCTGTTCTTGCTCAGCTGAATCTGTGGACTAAGATTCATTCTCATTAAATTAGATTTAATGTTAAATAAGAGAACAAAATAGATAATTGGGCAACTTTCCCTTATTTATCTGATAGAGAAGATTCAAGAATTTCCTGATGAGCTACAATTTAAAAAACACAAATTACCTGCCACTGAACAAAAAATGCATTAAAAGTTTATGTTTATACCCTATGATTTTATTTATGTAAGTGTAAACACAAGCAGTGGTTTTAAATGACAGGACTCTAGCTACTTTGGGTGTAGAGTAGGGTCTTAGAAGGAGCATGTCAGAGGCTTTTGGTTGTCTCACCAATATTACTTTTCTTCATCTGAATATTGATTATGTATTTTTTGTAAAGAAAATTGTAATTAATACAGTTGTATAATAATCTGCATATATTTCTTCTTGCCATTTATATATTGATGAATATTTATGTAAAATGTATTCTGAGTATTTCCAAGTATTATTTACTCTAAGAATTCAAATGTGTTATAGTTTCAGAAAATCTTTAAATGTAAATCAGTGCAGCAATAATTTAGTATAGAAACACCATAGAATTATAGTAATTTAATCCAAACTCCAAATGAAAACTAAATTTAAAAAAGCTACGTAAGATAGAAAACTTTACTAGAAACTAACATCAACTTTTGTCCAAAATGTAACTCAATTTATTAAAGATATATATATATATATATATATATATATAGAGAGAGAGAGAGAGAGAGAGAGAGAGAAAATGTAATATATACACAAAGCATATAAATATTATATGTAATATATATACACACATGCAGGTGATGCAAGCAAATTTCATTATTCTTGGTAGTTACGTTCTATAAATTCATCAAAAATAATGAATTAGAGAATACTAAACTCCCATGGGAAATACAGGGTTAGTGTCCTGTGCACCACTGATTACACATTTTCATCAGCCAATTAACACATAACCTTTCAGTCTAAAGACAACTTGTTAAATAATTATTGTTGATTCATTAACATTGAACTCACAGCCAATGGCACTATCATTTGTGCCTGAACAGAGCTCATCTAGTACACCTAATGTGTCCATATAGCAGATCACAGTTTTCTTGCACTCAGGAATAGTAGAAAGCACTTCAGCACTACGCTGAGGGGGAGAAGCATTTGAAAAAGTAAAGACACGAGTAAAAAGCAAATAGTGCAAAGAACACTACACAAAGAGATCTCAGAAAGGTCACTTGGTTAGGACATGAGAATTGAAACAAGAAGACAGAGAGTCACCTTGTTCTACCTTAGCCATTGTATATCAGGCAAATCCAGTTCTTGCTGCTCTGTGAATGTTCACAAATGATGGCAAAAGCATCTCAAGTATTATTTTTGAGGGTTATAAATAAATTTTAGCTTATAGGGTATTTACAAATATAGAATCTGTGAATAAAGAGAATCAACTGCAGTTCACTTAAGCAGTTGTGAAAAAATTGAAAGCGAACACCACAACAGGTATAAAAAATACCAAATTACCAAATTTTAAATGTTAATTTTTTCTCTAATATTTTAATGAATGTCAACATGTAATCGACAAATTTGAAATTGCTGTGAGTAGGTTGCTAGAGAAACATTATGAATATTTAGAAATTTATTCAACTCAATTATTTTTTCCAAGACAGACAGTTTAGGAGTGCAATTAAAATCATTTGCAAGAGGAAGAGTCGCAACCTGCACTTTGGTATACTATACTAGTATGGTCGTTTTTTCCCGCATCTCATCACTGCCCCCTAGAAGAAATGAACTGTTAGCAATTCAAGAAAACTTAAAATCATTTAAGACATTTTGGTTTGTACTTGTAATCATTAGCAGACAGTTTTCAACAGAGGATATTTATGAGGCCAACAAACATATGAAAAAAAATGCTCATCATCACTGGTTATTAGAGAAATGCAAATCAAAACCACATTGAGATACCATCTCACACCAGTTAGAATGGCGATCATTAAAAAATCTGGAGACAACAGATGCTGGAGAGGATGTGGAGAAATAGGAACACTTTTACACTGTTGGTGGAAATTAGTTCAACTACTGTGGAAGACAGGGTGGCGATTCCTCAAGGATCTAGAAATAGAAATTCCATTTGACCCACCAATCCCGTTACTGGGTATATACCCAAAGGATTATAAATCATTCTGTTATAAAGACACATGCACATGTATGTGCACTGAGGCACTGTTTACAATAGCAAAGACCTGGAACCAACCCAAATGCCCATCAGTGATAGACTGGACAAAGAAAACGTGGCACATATACACCATGGAATACTATGCAACCATAAAAAAGGATGAGTTCATGTCCTTTGTAGGGACATGATGAATCTAGAAACCATCATCCTCAGCAAACTGACACAAGAATAGAAAACCAAACATAGCATGTTCTCACTCATAGGTGGGTGTTGAACAATGAGAACACACGGGCATAGGAGGGGAACATCACACACTGGGATCTGTTAGGGGGTGGGGGGTTATTGGAGAGACAGCAGGGGGTGGGGAGGTTGGGGAGGGATAGCATTGAGAGAAATGCCTAATGTAGGTGACAGGGGGATGGAGACAGCAAACCACCATGGCACGTGTGTACCTATGCAACAATCATGTAAGATCTACACATGTACCCCAGAACTTAAAGTACAATTAAACAAAAAGAAGAACAATTTCAGGCTCTCTACTTCTCTGGTTTGACAGAAAACTGCATCTTCTCATGCATCACCAGCCACTTCCCTGAGAAGTGGTGAAGGTGAAGGCCGGAGTCAATGGATTTGACTGCATTGGGTGCCCAGTCACCAGGTCTGCTTTAAACTCTGGTAAAGTGGATATTGTTGCCATCAGTGACCCCTTGATTGATCTCAACTACATAGTCTACATAATCCAGTATGATTCCACCCATGACAAACTCTATGGCACAGTCAGGCTGAGAACGGGAAGCTTGTCATCAGTGGTAATCCCATCACCGTCATTTAGGAGCAAGATCCCACCAAAATCAAATGGGGTACTCAGTACTCAAATGGCACTGCGTACGTTGTGGAGTCCACTAGTGTCTTCGCCACCTTGGAGAAGGCTGGAGTTTACTTGCAGGGGGAGTCAAAAGGGTCATCATCTCTGCCCCCTCTACTGATGACCTCATGTTTGTGGTGGGTGTGAACCATGAGAAGTATAACAACAGCCTCAAAATCATCAGCAATACCTCCTCTACCACCAACTGCTTAGCACTCCTAGTCAAGGTCATCCATGACAACTTTGGCATTGTGGAGGGACTCATGACCACAGTTCACACAATCACTGCCACCCAAAAGACTGCAGATGGCCCCACCAGGAAACTGTGGCATGAGGGCTGCAGAGCTCAAAGGAACATCATCCCTGCATGTACTGGCACTGCTAAGACCTGGGCAAGGTCGTCCCTGAGCTGAATGGGAAGCTCACTGGAATGGCCTTTTGTGTCCCCACCACCAACCCTGTTGGTCGTGGACCTGACCTGCTGTTTGGAAAAAACTGCCAAATATAATTATACCAAGAAGGTGGTGAGTCAGGCATCAGATGGCCCACTCAAGGGCATCCTGGGCTACATTGAGCACCAGGCTGTCTCCTCTGCCTTCAACAGTGACACTCACTCTTCCACTTTTCATGCTGGAGCTGACATTTCCCTCAACAACCACTTTGTCAAGCTTATTTCCTGTTATGACAATAAATTTGGCTACAGCAACAGGGTAATAGACCTCCTGCTCCACATGGCCTCCAAAGAGTAAGACCCCCAGACCACTACCCCCAGCAAGAGCACAAGAGGAGAAAAGAGGCCCTCAGCTGCTGGGGATTCCCTGCCACACTCAGTCCCCCACCACTCTGAGAATCTTTCCTCCTCACAGTTTTCATGCCGACCCCTTGAAGACGGAGGTGCCTTGGGAGGCTTATCTTGTTGTGTACCATCAATAAAGTCCCTTGTGTTCAGCCAAAAAAGACAAACAAAACAAAACAAAACAAAACAAAAACAAACAGACAAAAAGAACAATTTCAACTGCAAATAAAAGAAAATAGATGAAAAAAAATTCTTCATATTATTTAAATATTGGGAGGTAGGTCCTTACCATTGTAAGTTATTTCTGATTTTAAAATATCATCAAACCTCAGAGGTATGTTTTGCATGTTGTCATTTTCTGTATGTAATAGTCACTATAATAATTCCAGAAGATTCAGACACATCGAGGCATCCTGGAAGATGGTGATGGGATTTCCATTGATGACAAGCTTCCCACTCTTAGCTTTGACTGTGCCATAGAATTTGCCATGGGTGGAGTCACACGATGGTGATAGTACCCACTTTACAAGAGTTTAAAGCAGCCCTGGTGACTGGGCACCCAATACAGTCAAATCTGTTGACTCTGATGGTGTCAATTTTTTTTTAATCTCCAAAGGAAGAAGAGATGTTGTGTTTATGTAGTCTCATCTCAACCCTGTAACCAATTTCTTCTAATGTGTGTTGGTCATAACTGTGCCACATGCTAATGGCAACCCAGGCACAGGCAAAGAGAATAGCATACTCACGGGACAGAGGGCTTCTTCTGTGAAACATACAACAAAGTGAAAGAGAATGTAAATCTGAATGAATTTTGAAATTCTGTAAGGACATAGGATGGGAAAGTTGATGCTTAGTAGGCAATAAATAACGTACACTACAGAATCATAACTAACACCTCAGTAAGTGACAGTATTGGCTTAGGAAGATGAAATGTTATCATTTATATACAATATGTTTTTTAAATGCTTATTTTTACCAGCTGTGTTTATTTTTTAGTGTTTTTCTTTTGTTTTATTCAAATGACAGTTTTTGTTATATTCACATAAAAGTTTTATTGAAAAAAAGTTTTTTGTACTATGCTTTTAACATCAACTTTCTTTAGAACTCAGTGTCTTAGGGTACATTTGTTTTTAAAGAGAAGAAGCCCATTCAACTGAGCTTAGGTTAAAAAGGGACTTCTATATGATTTTTATATTCATATAAAGGATTTTTATTAGGCAATATAATCTCAAAGATATTGTATGTATTATTTGTAAGGGGAACAGGATGAGTAATTAGTTCTGAAACTCATTTTATGATTAAATATATCACTCTAAAAAAATAAAATGCAAGGTACCATCATAAAATAAAGAATGCCCTAAAATTATAATAATAAAATTATCAGAATATGGACAGGGCTAGAAAAAAAGACTTAATAGAACAAAATAGAAAACAGAAACAACCTATATATGTATGTAGAAATTTAGTCATTTATATGGTGGTATTTTAACTTTGTGGAATATAAATCAGCCAATTTGAGTTGAAAGTACTGGCTGAATTCCAGATGGAAATCCTGGACTGTCCACTTAATATTCCCATTCTAATAGGCATCTTAGCATGACATGTTCAAAACAGAGTTCACAATTTCTTTCAATCCATCCTTTCCCATTTTGATATATAACGAAACTCTCTACTTGATTACTCAAAATAAAAATCTTAGGGTCTTCCTTGATTCTTTTTCCCATTTCAAACATTAGGTAAACTAATTACATTGAAAAAGATAACTTTTGTCATTTAAAAATAAAATCTATCTATAAAATTCTATACAGAGCCCCTGCTTAGGCATGGGGGACACATTTCAAGACCCCTAGTGGCTGCCTGAAACCAAGAATAATACCAAATTCAATATATTCTATGTATGCTATGTTTCTTTATGTAATACATATCTATAAAGAAGTTTAATTTATAAATTAGACACATTAACAAATTAACAACCATAAATAATTATAAGATAGAACTATTATAACAATACACAATAATGAAAGTTACATGAATGTAGTCTCTCTCTCTCAAAATGTTTTATTCTACTGTCTTCCCCATTCTTCTTCTATTAATCTGTCAGTCTGATCACCAAAAGGACTACTGAGTGATTCATGGGCAGGTAGTAGGACAGGGTGGATATGTTGGGCAGAAGTATGATTCATTAAGTGAATAAGGGGTGGGAGTGAGACAGAGTAAGATTTCTGATGAAAAGCATGCAATTTAAAACATGATTTGTTGGCCAGATGCTGTGGCTCATGCCTGTAATCCCAGGACTTTGGGAGGCCAAGGCATGTGGATCACTTGAGGGCAGGAGTTCGAGACCAGCCTAGCCAATATGGTGAAACCCTGTCTCTACTAAAAATACAAAAATTATCCAGGTGCAGGGTTGCACACCTGTAATCCCAGCTTTTCTGGAGGCTGAGGCAGGAGAATCACTTGAACCTGGGAAGTGGAGGTTGCGGTGAGCTCAGATTGCATCACTGCACTCCAGCCTGAGCAATGCAGCAAGACTCCATCTCAAAATAAATAAATAAAACACGAATTGTTTACTTCTGGAAGTTTTCATTTAATATTGCTAAACATGGTTGACCAGGGGCAACAGAAGCCATGGATAATGGAGTCTATTGTACACATAAATCACTTGGATAGAGCTTTAAGCAGTACAAATGAAAAACAAAATAACACAATTCCATTTACATGTAGTTTTATGTAGAAAGTCTTAAAATAATTGTGACTAGAATTAAATACAATACATTGTTATTAGTAATTATTTCTGATGTGACAGATGTGACGTTATATACTTAGTTTATCGCTTTCTCTTCCTAGACACATAAGAAGGCATTTCTCAGCCTCTCTTGCAATTATACTGAGTCCATGTACTTGGGCCCTACACAAGATGTGGAATGAAAGCAGTGAATTACATTTCCACTACTGGTCCTCTTAAAAATTCTACTACACACTTTCGCTAATGACCTTGGAGACCCTATGTTCCAGATAGAGTAAGTTAAAAGATAGACAAAGGCTACGTAGCCTATATCAAGATTTGGGTAAGTGAGAAATAAATATTGATTATGCTAAGACATTGATTAATATATCTTAGAAGTAGGATAATGAGAGTATTTATTTCCTAATATGTGTCTTATTAAATTCCATGTTGTAACAAACAAACCCCCAAACCACAGTGACTTTATTCCACCACACAGTGTATTTTTTATTGTGATTAACAAAACAAAATACCTAACATGAGATCTATCCATTTAACAAAATTTTAAGGTTACAGTATTGTTGGCTGTAAGCACAACGTTAGACAGCATATCTCTAGAACTATTTTATCTTGCATGACTGAAATTTTATACCCATTGAACAGCAAATCCCCATTTCCCTCTCCTCCCAGTCCCTGGCAACCACCTTTCTACTTTCTGCTTCTGTGAACTTGATTACTTCAGCTATCTCATAGAAAATAGAGTATACGCATGTAACAGTATATTGTTCAGTTGTAAAAAGAAGGAAATCTGTCACATGCAACAACGCACATGAATCTTGAGGATACTGTGCTAAGTGAAATAAGCCAGTGCATTTATCAAATCTTTCTGTTGGATCTCTATAGATGAAAGTCCCAAAAAATACACCTAAAACTTATTTGTTTCCATTTATATGTATATTCATCCTGTATTTGCTATTTTTATTTATCCATTCTTTGAAACACTTATATTTTATTTTTCACGAAGTTGTATAGATTCTACCTCTAACATTACTTATCACTGTCGGATCTTTCTCTCCTCTGCGTTTCAATCCCTACCATTTTTGTTGAGCCTGCATTCTTCTATTGTCTGAACTTGTGCAAAAGCCTTGTTCCCAGTTTCTCCCTGTGCAAATGTATCACCTATAACTGAGACCAGATTGACTGCAAATCAACTTATGTTACCTCTTCATTTAATACATTTATTTGACTCCCAAGTTTTCATAGTACATTTTTAAAATCTTCGTAATTCTTTCTCAATCTACTTTTGTGCCTTCATCTCGATACCAAGTTTAAATGTCACTGTTTCTTTTAATCTCTTCTCATTAACAAAAATAATTATTTTCTGTCTTTCTAACTGCATATAAACTGTAGCTTTACCATAGAGTTTGTAATATTGTTATAATTATTTTTCTTTCTGCCCGTTTATTCAGTGGAAACAATGAAAGTATCTTATTTATCAGTTGACTAGGTACAGTGTGGGCAGTGTAGCTTACGCACCTTAGATATTAAAAAGTAGGTGTTGTTTACCTATGTAACAAACCTGCACATTCTGCACAGGTACCCTGGAATTTAAAATAAAAGTTGATGAAAAATAAAACAAAATAATCTATGGCAAGTAAAAATATACGTGCTAAACAAATTATTGAATTGTTCATTCCATCTAGAAGTTTCTTTTTTTTTACTTTGAGATAAATTCAAGGGTGTTTTAGTATTTAACTACCAGCCCCATTATTAATAAATTTTGTAATACCTTGTGTCATATTAGTTACCTGCTTTGACTAAGTGAATATGTTACGGAATTCCTTTTCATTGAGTTAAATTTAATGTATATTTTAACTGTGCCTATGACAGTGTCCTATTAACACATACTTAATGTAAAAGAAAAAAAACTAAATTTGTATTTTCTTGACTAAGAAAATATAAAAAGTGCATTTGTAGGCATAATTATTTTTATTTGAAATTATTTGAATTTTTTTTTTGAAAAAATAAAATTGTATATATCTTACAAGTAGTGAAACAAGTTTAATTCATTCTTTTCTGCCATGCTGTCCCCCTTAAAATTTATTACTTATAAGCAATTTACATCATTTGCTTCCCCGTAATTTCTCTACTTGACAACATATAATAATAACCATAATAAAATTAAACTATCGGTTTCCAAACTAAGTTATATTAACTTCTGCCTTCCATGTTCTGTGAAATCTCATGCAAAAGGTCTTTTTGAGCAATTGGGTCTTGACCGCTGCAGCTTGATGATAGTTTCAACAGCATCTAACGCAGAGTGAATGTTGGAAACCAGAGACAGTGCAATATAGAAACCATCTTTTGCTCAGTGTCGTAATAAATTATTTATGTAACTCAAAATATTTTATTTCATGTTCCAAATAAATACATCTGCTTTAAAAACAAATTAAATAAGCTTATTGTATATTGTAGGTATCTGACATATTTGGGTGTTTATTTAGCTGTGTAACTATCATAGGAATCTGAGAGAGTATTTATTTTCTATAAATTAAACCCATTGCAATGAAATCTCATTATAGTTGTTCCAATATTTTTCCTAATATACATCTTATTACCTTGCATTGATATGTTATATCAAAATTTGAAATGAGCATCATCTTCTAATTTTATCAGAGAACTAAATACTGTAGTCGCTGAAAACAACTTAGGAGAGAGGGTTTCTTTTAAAATTGTGTAAGGCTGATGCATCTAATTGTCTCGACTTCTTTCTTTTAAAAATGTATTTGACACAAAGAGAAAAAAATGAATTAAAATGGATATGAAAGAAAGACAGGTGTCGTATTTTCTTTACTCAGAAAAATTAACTTAAAATGCAAGGGAGTATCAGATAATTTAGAGAAAAGGAAGGATGAATTCAGTCAATAATTAGCTACTTTGCTTAAAGTCTTTCTTATCATTGAATAAGGGCAATGTTTACCTCTGCCTTTAGCAATCTTAGCTTCAGGAAAAGAAAACATACACCTTTACATTTATGAAAGATATAAATTCCAATGCATTTCAAGAAGCTAAATATATGACTATCCTCACAAGTAAAGATTAAAATTTTGAAATTCTGATAATTAAAAATAAGTATTAACTACATGTCTTATGTTTTATCAGTCTGAATATTTATGATATGATTTTTTAAAAATCTGAGATGCTTGTAATAAAATTGTCCATCATGTGTAATTTGGGGAAGCTAAGACTTGCACTGTATTTTTTGTTCTTGTTCTTTCTGGAAATGACTGGATAAAGCATTCACATTTCCCAAAGCTATCTGATTACACATAGCCCTGACAGTGGGATATCTACTTCCTCTCTCCTGTAGTTCATCTGTTGTATTCTCAGGCACGGTTTCCATCATGCTTTTGCTGCCTTGTTTGGGAGGCTTCATGCTGTTCCTGGAATTAGTGGCTGATTGTTACACTATGGTGTTAGCAATGGAATATGAACTTTCATTTGCTATTTTCTAAAAGCATGAGATGAAACAAATTACAGTTATTAAAAGTAGTCACTCTTGGCTGAGCATGGTGGCTTGCACCTGTAATCCCAGCACTTCTTTGGGATCCCGAGGTGGGCAGATCACTTGAGGTCTGGAGTTCAACAACAACCTGGCCAATAGGTGAAACCCTGTCATCTCTACTAAAACAAACAAACAAACAAACAACAACAACAACAACAAAACAGTTGGGCATTGGGCGTGGTGGTACATGCCAGTAATCCCAGCTACTCGGGAGGCTGAAGCAGAATTGTTGGAACTTGGAAGACTGAGGCTGCAGTGAACTGAGTTCGCACCACTGCACTCCATCCTAGACAACAGAACAAGACTCCATCTAAACAAAAAAAATAGTCGTTCTTGCAAACTATACACCAAATAAACCCTGAAAGCCTTTTCTCAGTCTTCCTGTGCTTAATATCGTAACTCCACATATAGGGGAGCAACTCACTGACCTCAATCCCATCCCACCATCAATGATCTCCAGGGAGTTTCTTGATTCCCATCCTGGTCTTGACTGGGCATTTGATCTTAAAGAATTTTCTTTTCCTTTCCCAAGATTAGTGGGCATAACAAAACTGACCCATTAAAGTGGACTCTTCCAGAAATAATGAACAGAATTCCTAAAGAAAAGCAAATGTTTTCACTTTTAAAAGTGAATCTCTTTTTAATGATTATAAAAGGATTTTTTATTCTTTTGGCTCAGAAGAATAATGCATGTAACTCCTGTTTACAGAATGACTTGTAGTAGTTTTACTTTGGCAATAATCACAAAGTAGAAGTAAACATAATGTTAAAGTAACAAAGGCTAGGCCAGGCATGGTGGCTCATGCCTGTAATCCCAGCATTTAGGGAGGCTGAGGCAGGCAGATCATTTGAGGTCCGGAGTTTGAGACCAGCCTGGCCAACATGGTGAAACCTCCGCCTCCACAAAAATTACAAAAATTAGCCGGGTCTGGTGGCAGGCACCTGTAGTTCCAGCTACTAGGGAGGCTGAGTCAGGAGGATCACTTGAACCCGGGAGGCGAAGGTTGT
Organism: Alouatta palliata; assembly: GCA_004027835.1. Classification (NCBI taxonomy): domain Eukaryota; kingdom Metazoa; phylum Chordata; class Mammalia; order Primates; family Atelidae; genus Alouatta; species Alouatta palliata. The sequence continues at coordinate 6,321 of PVKV010023699.1, read as the reverse complement.
AGTGAGCTGAGATCCTGCCTGTGCACTCCAGCCTGGGTGACAGAGTGAGAATTCGTCTCAATAACAACAAGAACAACAAGTAATAAAGGCTAATCAACAGTTAAAAAGAACATTGTGATAAAAGGCTCTAAGCTTATTTTTGACAGGAACCTTAATGAAAATGATATTGACTCTGTCTCAAGACTTTTGAGGACAAAGGGCATTTTATTACACATATATTTTAATTTCATTGTCTGGCATTATGCTGTATGCCTACTCAGTCCTGTTCTCAGCACCCACTTCTGAAAAAAACCAATATTCTTTTTGGACTACATAGAACTGGCTCTCATTGTAAACCGTATCACCCAATCTGAATTTCTACCTTCTCTTTCTTTTAATATCTGTTGTATAAAATGGTGTAAAAATATTTCATAGTCATTTATTACATGTTGAATGGTGTTCCTCCCCCCCCAAAAATATGCCCAACTTCTAACAGCTGGTACCTGCAAATGTAATCTTATTTGAAAATCAGGTCTTTGTAGCTATACTTCTTTTCTTTTTTTTTTTTAATTTTTAAAGCAAATTTAGATTTTTAAAATATATATTTCATTGCATTTTAGGTTTTGGGGTACATGTGAAGAACATGCAGGACTGTTGTGTAGGTACACACACGGCAATGTAGTTTGCTGCCTTCCTCCCCATCACCCATATCTGGCATTTCTCCCCATGTTATCCCTCCCCAACTCCCCACCCCGCGCTGTCCCTCCCCTAGTTCTCCCCAACAGACCTCAGTGTGTGATGCTCCCCTCCCTGTGTCCACGTGTTCTCACTGTTCAACACCCACCTGTGAGTGAGAACATGCAGTGTTTGATTTTCTGTTCTTGTGTCAATTTGCTGAGAATGAT
>PVKV010023698.1:0-32735 GCA_004027835.1 Alouatta palliata | reverse complement strand
TCCCGGGCCATGTGGATGACGGCCTCGATGGTGGCCATGATGGTGTCTTGGCTGGCGGTGGGCTCCAGCACCAGCGGGCTCAGGCTGGGCTTCTGGCCCCTTTTGCTGGGCAGGTCGATGCATTTTTCCAGCACCGGCATTTGGTCTCTGGAGTCCTCATCGAACTGGGTGGGCTGCTTCCTGGGACGCCCGCGCCTCTTCTTGACGAAGTTGTTGCCTGTTTTTGATTGTCTCTGCAGCCGCTTGGCCTTCAGGATCTTGTTCACGTGGTCCAGGTTCTTCTTGGTGGACAGGATCTTGGTGTAGTTGCACATCTTCCGCACTTCGCACTGGATGGCTTCGATCTCCCGCCGCTTGAACCTCTTCTTCAGGGAGGAGCCGACTGCAGGAGGGGAAGAGAGAAGAAATTGAGCACAAGATGCGAGCTGCCTTCAACCCAGCCTCTTCACTGACAGCCTGCATTCTACTTGGCTATAAAGATTATGGAGAATTAATGCTATGGGTGTGTCTCCATGCCCAAGATGTATTCTTCCTTTTTATTTATTGAAATAAACATTTGTCATATATTTATTGTGTATGCAAAGTACTTCTATTTACATTATTTCAGTCCTCTCAATAATCATGTGAAATATTGTCATTCCCTTTTTAAGGATGTGGAAACTGAGGTTGACGCTGTTGAGGTAAACTGGCCTAGAGCCATGCGACTCAATGGCAGAATCACAGTATCAATCTTCCCATGATTTCTCTTATTTATAGAGGTAATTTTTTATTCAGCCATTTTGACATTTGATCTGATTGAGTTTAGTACAGGATTCGATTTTTTCTTTTTTGTAGGTGTTGGATGAATGAATACAAAGGCACATGGGCCTCCATGTGAAGTAATCGGGATCATGCAGATGTACTATTGATCTCATGGAACAGATGCCTTGGCCAGATCAAGAATAAGAATGTGTAACTGAAACACTTTATTCCTAACCCTTCTCTACTGACACAGGGAGGCTTATTTCCTGGAGCACTCCAGTTGTGATGGTATCATGTCTATGCTTTTTCCCCAGTGTTCTGGACTAGTCAAGTTGCCTGATGGCATTCAGTTAACCAGGTCCTTCATAACCGGTTCATCCTTGGGGAACCTCAGGGGAAGTATCAGCCAGGTGTTTCTGAATCATTTACACTACCCCTCCCAGGTTGGTGTTTGCAAAGAGCTCTTTTCATGTCCTTTTGGCCAACTGCATCTCTATTTTATGAGCCGAACTTCTTGTCTCAGGAAGTCCTGCACTGCTGCCACTAAATGGCCTTCAGAACTGCTTAGTTTTGAAGTTCAGACACCACGAAGTGTGGATGGCTTCAAGACATAGCCAGCCATTCCTCCTGCAGAGCATTCTTTCTCCTTGTGTTGTTCATGAGCAGGCATATGTGTGATACCTGTGTGCACAGGCACACACATACACAAACAGGCACAAACACACAGACTCCACGGCCCCACCTTCAAGGTGGTCACTCCCCCTGGCTGTTTATAAACATAAGAAGTATGTCTTCACTGAGTTCTCTGCTGCTGTAATTTACGCTACATGTTCAACCCCAAAGAAGCCCACGTGGAAAACCCACGCATAGAGGGGAGTGTGTTGCATTTTGGTTTGTTGCTTCCTCTCATTATTTCTTTTTTGTACCTACTAATAAAGAAGCAGAATAAATATCTTAAGAGGGGAGGAGAAAGATGCTTAAAACATGGATACCATTCTCACTTATTCTTGGGTACTCCCACTTGATTCTTTCCCCTGCTTTGTCCCATTTCTCTCTCATGCTGTGCCCAGCAGAGATTGCCAGGAGGGTTTTATTTGAAGTTATTTACACCCCCAGCTTCATGAAGTGGGAAGAGCTGAGTCCCACGGGCCAGGTCAAAATGTTACTGCTTTTGGCCAAAGGTCAGTAAGATTGACCGAGCAATGAATAACTGCTGAATGATCTTTAAAATAAGTTATAAAGATCAAAATAGAACAAAGCCAGCGTGAGCTTCTGACTATAAAAATAAAATTTTTGTAGTTAGTTTTGTAAAAGAAAAGGTTGCCCAGTTGTAAGTTATCAGAGGCAAGAACCAATGCTTGTCTGTCTTTATGTTCCTCAAAGGGCCTAGCAGGGTGCCTTGTATATCAAAGAGATTTAAGAATTGTTTCTGGACTGACAAATCAGGCTAATCAGGACTTGCAGTCCTATTCTTTAGAAGAATTCTAGTTTGGATTTTTAAAGTGATCACTGCAAATATAGTGATACTAAAACTGAGCCCGCCTCCATGTCAGTGACAGGTAATTTATCTTGTCCACATAGTTCATGAGTCAACGGCAACTAGTCAGTAATGCTCCACAAAACCTGACACTATTCCAAGCAAAGGTTTCATTTACAGTTTATCCTCTCTCTTTTTTTTTTTTTTTTTTTTTGAGACGGAGTCTCACTCTGTCACCAGGCACCAGGCTGGAGTGCAGTGGCGCGACCTCGGCTCACTGCAACCTCCGCCGCCTGGGTTCAAGCAATTCTCCTACCTCAGCCTCCCGAGTAGCTGGGACTACAGGCGCGCGCCACCATACCCAGCTAATTATTTTTGTATTTTTAGTAGAGACGGGGTTTCGTCATGTTGACCAGGATGGTCTCGATTTCTTGACCTCGTGATCCGCCCACCTTGGCCTCCCAAAATGCTGGGATTACAGGCGTGAGCCACTGCGCCCGGCCAGTTTATCCTCTCTTTAGTTTATATCATCCACAGAGGAAGCAAATGCTATGTGATATATAATATAGCCTGAAAGTATAAAATAAATCGCCTTGCTGACATGTAATATAGCATAGAAGAATAAAATAAATCAATTAGTTGGCAATACTGTATTTGACCAAGTTAAGCTTGATGGAAATACTCCAGGAGCTGCAGGTCATCTGGAGAAAATATAACCAATGGATTGTCATCCTATGTGTTATCTTTTTAAAATGAAATGCCAAAATAAATAAACCACTGAAACAAAATCTCCAAACCAAAACAAAGAAATAAACAGAAACCTAGCAGATAGCAGATAATTCCATATCCAAAAATATGTGCTGTATAATTTTTTTGGGGGAGGGGCTCTTTATAGTGCAATTGTATAATTTTTATTACATCTTTGCATTAAAAAAGATTATAAAATAAAAATTAATTCTGATAGTGTAAATCTACCAAATAATGCTAAAAATTGACATAACCAACTCTTCTGTGCCCACCATTCACATTTAACAAATGTTAGCTTTTTGTCATTTTTTTCTCAATAAGAAAGAAAACATTGCAGATTGAGCTAAGTCATGACTCCCTTCTCCATTCCTTTCCCTTTCTTTTTTATGCTTGTTTTAATCCTTTTGCTGCATATACATGAGCTCTTGTTGGTAACAGCGTAAGAAACTGGGAACACTGGCGTACTGTTGGTGGGAGTGTAAATTGTTATAATCATTTTGGAGTGTAATTGGGCAATAACTATTAAGAGTTGAAGATGTGCACATTCAATGTCCCAGCAATTTCATGTCAAGCTTGCCTCCTTTACTCATATGTAACAGGAGGCAAAAGTCATACGATGATGTTCCTTGAAGCTCAGTGTATGACACAGAAAACTGAAAACAATCTAATTAATCAACTATGATATATAAAGCAATGCAATATTATACATTGATTAAAATGAACAAACTACACATAAATATCCTAACATGGTTAAATCTCATTTAAAGAGTTGAGTAATAAAGGAAATCACAAAAACATGTTAAGTATACTACTTATATAACTTTAAAAACACACATATTTCCTGAACTTTTACTTTATCTTCAGAGTCCTGTTGTGGAGGTTTAAAGTGACTGCTGTGTAGGAGATCAACTGTGAGTCAAAGACTTGGTGGATGACTCACTTACTACTCAATGTCTACTTCCCCCAAAGCAACCTCATAGAGTTTTATTAAACCTCTAGAGTAGGGTTGTTCAACAGAGTTTTCTGAGATGGTGAAAATGTTCTGTATGTCTGTGCTGCCCATAGGTAGCCACTAGCCACTTGTGGCTACTGAGCATTTGAAATGTGGCTGGTGTGACTGAGAAACTGAATTTTTAATAGCACTTAATTTTCATTTAAATAGCTACAGTGTGGCTAGTGGCTACCCTATGGGGCAGCACAGCTCTAGAACTAACTACCTTGAAATACAGACGACCAAGGACACACAGGGATTCATTCTGTAAAATGTGGACTGTGGCAGACTCTAGGCAAACAAATTGGTGTTTTCAACAAATAAACTGCATGGCAGGGGGAAGATGAAACTGTTCCTTCAAAGACACTAAAGAGATAAAGTGACCTTATTTGGATGACAATTTGAACAAACTGTTAAAAGAGATCATGAAATAAATGGAAATTTGAACATTGGGCATTTCATGATATTATGTAATTACTGTTAATTTTCATAGGTGTGATAATTGCATTGTGATCATGCTTTTTGAGTACCTATCTTTTAGAGATGCATACTAAAACATTTATAGATGAAGTCACATACTATCGTCTGGGATTGACTTTAAAATATTAAGAAAGGGAGGAAGTAGGTGGAAATATTGATGAAACAAGATTGACTGTAAGTTGATATTGTTGAAGCTGAAGTTGGTTTTGATGGGTACATGAGGTTTAATGCTATTCTGCCTACTTTGATGTATGCCTGACATTTTCCATAATGCAAAGTTAAAAAATTATTTTTAAAAGTGGCAATAAAACATCTTAAAATCTTAGGGCTGGACAGTGCTCTAATTTCCACCCTCTTGGGGTTTTATTTCACCTTTTTTTTTTTTTTTTTTTTTTGAGACAGAGTCTCAGTCTGTCACCAGGCTGGAGTGCAGCGGCATGATCTCAGCTCACTGCAACCTCTGCCTCCTGGGTTCAAGAGATTCTCCTGCCTCAGCCTCCAGAGTAGCTGAGGTGCATACCACCATGCCCAGCTAAGTTTTGTACTTTTAGTAGAGACGGGGTTTCACCATATTGGCCAGGATGGTCTCAATCTCCTGACCTTGTGATCTGCCACCTTGGCCTCCCAAAGTGCTGGGATTATAGGTGTGAGCCACTGCACCTGGCCTATTTCACCTAAATATTTTTTGAGGAATAAGAGGAGATGTTCTCAATGAAGGTCGTGCATTCACCATTTCCCTAGAAGGCTTATGCTTGTAGCTGCCCTCCTGGCTTAATGGCACAGAAAATGAATGAGTTCTCTGTGTTTTATGCTTTGACCAACAGCATAAATAAAAATATGCCATGAGCCAATCTCCACTGATGGCAGCAGGTTATTATGACTTAGTATCCCTCTTTGTTTTGCACATTATAATCTTTGCAGTTTTTTACATTACCAAACATCTGAATTTCATTTATTTTTCTTTATGCTTATTATACAAACTTTCAATTCAGATTTGTTATCCCTCCATGTGAACAATGGCAGAATATGGTATAGAAGAAAGGACTCTGTGTAGAAGAAGCTGGAAAACAGTGGGAACGGAGATAAATCCCTCAACCCCTCCATCTCCATTTCTTCATCTGTTACGTTGGAAGGCTGAACCAGATGCTCTTGGAGGTTTCCTTCTACATGTAGATTGCCATATTTCTTTTCTATAATTGCACCCCCAAATGTGGGGTGGCTTTCTAAAACATTTATTTAATTGAATAATTCTGAAATCTTAGTATGGGGGGAGGAGAACTTTGGAGTTGGCAGGGTTTGATATTCACAAATCTTTCCCTTTATTGCTTATGATTTCACTGTCCCTCTAAATGTTTACAGATTTTTCTCTCTTCAAATTGTTTCATGATTGGACAGTCATTTCTGGGCTCTTGCTGCAAGATTGATTCCATATTTGCTCTCCTTCCTATAATTGTCCTATATCTTGCTTGCTCTTCGTAGTTTTAAAGAATAATTATTGAGTGGTCCAGGCAAAATGCAAATTCATTTCTTCATAACGGCAATACAAATTTTCTTTCAGACTCTATCTATATTTGAAATTGCCATGCAAATGGTTGAGCTGGTTTTGATCCAGATCTAGACAGTCTATCTTTTCACTCCCATTATCAGAAGATTAGCTCATCAGCATACTGTTGATTTTGTCACGTCATTTATGGTAACTGGAGAATGGACTTAGCACTGCTTTTTTGGATGCAAAATTTGTAGATGTAGTAGGCCCCCTGAGCTAAGGGCTAACAAGGTTAGTTACATAGAAGATTCCCAAGAAATAGATGCTCATGTTTGTAGACTGTACTTTGCCCATGTACACATCCTATTTTACAAGAAAGCTTTTGGTGGATTGTGGAGGGAGGCAAATTTATTTCTAGACTCCTTAGAGTTTTTCTTGCTGTTTGAATGTTCCTAAGGAGAGGTGGAAAGATGTTGAGGAAGGCTGAACTGCCTGGAGTTGGGGTGCATTTCAGGGCAGATAGAGACAGAATATCCTGTTCTTCAAACAAGGCAGAGAGCTGCAGTGTGAATTAGTGTGCTGATACATGTTAGAAGATTCCCTGAAGGCAAAGGCCACATCTTTTTTTTCCCTGCTTTCAGAATTCCCAGCACAGGCCATTGATACAGCAGTACCTGATCTGGTGCACACTATGTGGTCAGCAAATACAAGCTCAATGGAATTCAAGTGTCTCATGTTCTCCAATGTAAATTGTGCATTTTATTTTATTTTTTTACTTTGTACTTGTGCTTGCCTTGGTAATGGTCTCTTATTTTCATAATGCTGCTTTTTATTTTTAATGAGGAGAATGAGGCAACCTGCCTTGGCATGCAAACTTTCTTCTTCCATCTTTAGAATTTAAATTAACCTTCTACAGCCCTGGCCTTAAAAGCTCTTTTGAAAAAGATGGCAAGTTGCCTCTGCTGGTGAGGCCTCTGCAAGGTAGGGGGCATCTGAGTTGCTGCTTGTTATCAACACAAGTGCTAGAGGATTGCTAAGTTTAAAGCAGTAATTTAGAATTAAGAGTTAGCAGATGTGGGGGATTTGTCGTAATATGACAGTGTTTTCATCCTGTTCTTAATGTCGTCTTACCATCCCTTGGAGCTTCTTTCAAAACATGACTAGCTCGTCTGAAGCCTAGTAACTGCTTGACTATTCAAACAACAACTTATTCTTAGGGGTTTATTGTGAAAGAAATTTTTATCTCAGTTGCAATGGCTTGAAGAACTCTGGTCTTTGTTCTGCTCCTATTTCACATTTTTTCCTGGGATGAGGTAGGGGGAAGAGGTGGGGACACTGGCTGATAGAGAGGTGAAGCAATGGGTATGTAGGTGTGAGTATATTTATGTGTGTGAGCTCTGAAGTGGGCTACGCCACCAAACAGTTAGTGCCCTGATCTCAGGAATGGTGTTGGATTTAGAAATCTGCCTAGTGCTCTCCTGCTCCTGCCACCTTGCTCATACTGTTCACCTCCTCCCTGCCTCTCTAAATTCAACCAGCAGCCTCCCAAGTGGGGTGCACATGCCCTCCAGAGGAAACCAGACAATTTACTGTGCTGCAGAAAGAACACATTAATAATTTGTATTTACATTATTTATATTTTACCTAAATAATTCTAATGCTTAATATATGGAACTCCAGCCATGCCCTTACTTATGCTGCTCATCAGATGATGAGTCACCTGTCACACTTGGGCACCAGATTCCTGGGATAAGGAGAGGCACATGCATTCAGGGGACTGACAGGGGATCTCACTGGTGAGTTCCTTTCAGGGTGCTGTCAGTGTCCTTTATTTTAAATTTATAGCAGACCAGCCCACGTAGTAATTTTAGAAGAGCAAGACCTTTCAATAGAAAACAACTTCAGAATACTTTGTAATGAGATGAAGAATACCCATACAATATTTTATATACCACACAGAGTTCTGTTGGTTATCTCACACCAAACTGTATACATGAGTTGCCATTTTCAAAGATGAATCTGGCAATTTTCTTGTACGAAAAGACAAGGGTTCCCAATTTTCTTAACTCTTTTAGGTTGTCAATGGGCTGTCAGTAATGTTACCTAGCAGATGTTAAAAAACAAAACACTTAATATCCCTCTACAGTAAACTGGGCCAGAAAGTAACTGCTTTTGGAAAGACACCCATGCTATCGAAAGAGCAGTTTGGGAAATTTATTGCAAATGTTTCCATTATTTGGCAATTTTGTTGCTGAAAACAATACAACCTATAAAATCCCTTTAATCTGAAAATTTGAATACCTTATAAACAGAACTAACTTCCAAACGAAGAGCTGGACTAAGAAAATGGACCATCTAATTGTTAATAAAGAGGATGGTTTACCAAGTTTCAACACAAACCTTGGTTAACTGATAGATGGATGAGACTGGAAAAAAGTAGTACTGATTTAAGCACAGTCAACAATGTACTTTATTCCTTTAATTTCTGTGTATGTGAAATATTCTTTTACCCTGCAACATCTACTAAAGAGTATTGAAACAAACTAAATTCAGAATGAGAACTTTAAATTACTTATCACAAGTACTTAAAAAACCAAGATATTCAAAAATAAGGATACAAACTCAATTGCTTGGCCCTTCTTAAAACACTATTAAAAATACTAAAATCAGTATAACATTTTGATAGCAACAAAAATACTTTTGTTTCATTAATCATAGCAGGTAAAATACATTTAAATTTATTTTAAGAATAGAATATATTTCAAGTATATCTCATCATCTTAAAAAGTTCATATTTAAGGAAAAGAGGGCACATATTTTTAGTATGTATTTAAACAGTGTGACTATTCAAAATTATGTTACTAATATCACTGCATGATCAAAAAATCTGGAGCCCCCTGCTTTAAATGTGTCCTTTCTTTGAAAACTCAAGAGTTTATTCCCTCACTTAGTATTTAATCCTCAAAGATCTTAACTTTCTATGGCCTAAGAAGGATTAAAGCTTCTTGAAGACAGCATGTGTTGTCCTTTTTCATACCCTTCAAAACAAAGAACATAGTTCCTGTGTCATAGTAGATGTGTGATTAATATTTCCTTCTAGATTGTTTGACTATAAACTCCTAGAGCTGAAATCCTGGAGAGCATTCATCTTTCTACTCCCCAGAACACCTTTAACTGAGTTGCATGCAATTCCATGGCAGTGAGGGGTGGCCTATCCATGGAGAGCTCCTTAGATGGGATTTAATGCTGACATATTTTATTTGGTTAGGCGATTCAGAGGTCCTGGTGTGCAGCTTTCAGAGTCCTTGACTTCTCTGACCATGAGGAAATAACGCCAGTTATTTCATGGGCCCGCGGGTTAGACAAACCACCTGGGACTTTGGACAGATAAAGACGGTGGCGACTCATTCCAGAGAGAATGTAAACTGAGTTAAAAACATTGCTAGGGTTGCTCAAGGGGGGACTTCTAAGGAGGGTAACCTGGATTTTGGCAGTCCTGAAAAAAACTGGGCAAAAGAGAGACCTCAGAGATACGAGAATCAGTAAAAGATGAGATTATAGCTGCCTGTAAGGTGAGTCATGAGTATTCATCACAAGGGATTGCCCACGAGGCGATGAACAGAGGAGTCTTAAGTCTGGGGGATTTTCTGGAGGTACTGTTTATTTATAAGTCACTTATAAATAGTCACTTCCTGGGCTTTTGGTAACGAGTGAATTGGGAATGGCAGCATTGGTAAACTGAGAAATATGAGGGCATTTAGTCCTCTCTGTTTCATTCAACTTTGGCTTTTGTTTGTTGTAATGTGGATTAAGTCCCAACACACTGAAGAGACAACATGGAAGGCTGGATAGAAATGTAGTTAACGCCAAAAAGTTTGAAGCTACATCTGCTGAGTCTCACAGCATGCCAGTTGGTCACACAGCGGGGGTGGTTGCACCCTCTCAAAGGGCTCTTTATATTTCTTTTTTATTTCCTCTCAAATGTGGTATCACTTTATCCTTAACCATAAATACCATCTCTTACATAATACCCCAACTATTGTGCATGCATGTTCTTACCTGATTGTGAGACATTTCTTTGTCTCTTTAAAACTTTGGGAAAAAAATACAGGGAAAAACAAAGACCCATATAACAAACATGAACGTAGGAAAATTTCCGCATTTTAAATATTTAGGCTCAGATAAAATAAGTCCTGTTAACCATGCTAGAACTTCAAGAACTACATATAATGGCAGGTATCTCTGTTTTGTTTTCTTCCTAACAGTAACTGCATTTGTTTATGTAGTAGCCAGCATACTTTGCAGTCTGAGAGAAAACATGTTGACCAGCACATGAGAAGAATGAGGTTCTGATCTTATCACCCCTCAGGTCTATGTCTCCAGACAAATCTCTCAATTTCTTGAAAGGAGCCTTGCTTCTCAATAAATATAATTCAATAAAAGTCGTATACCTCCAAGTTTTCTGTACTCTAGGTAAGATAAGACATCCTCAAATCCTTCATCTGTGTTTCCTACAAGATGAATTCTAGATCAAAACAAATTTTTCATTTTGACCACTCTCTGGAGATTATATCATCTGACAAAGCTGATCTGAAATTTTACTGCCTAGAATTGAACTGATTTTCCAGATATGAAGTGATTAGTACAGAAAAATTGGTTTAATTTCTGTGATCAAGACACCACACTTACAATAAAAGGTACATTTTTTTTTAAACTGTATTTTTTCCCCAACAATATCCTACTGTTACCTCACGTTAAACAGAGGCTCAATTAGCTCCCTTAAAACACTTTCATATACACAGCTACCAATGCTGGCCACTGCTGTGTGGAATTGGGTTTTAAGCTTAAATGCACGCCTTCTATTTAAATCTGCAAAGTTTAATTTTCTTAGTTTTAGTCCAGTATTCTAGTCTGTTGTGAACATTTTGAAACTTAATCTTGTTTTCTCAAAGAGTTCTTAGATTTTTAGGGATTTTCAAAGGGCTTGAATACCCTAAAAGTTAACGCCTGTCCTTTTAACTACCTCTGGGCTGGATTCAAGTGATAAAAAGCATGCTCTCATTTTTTTTTTCTTTATTGAAGTTTTTAGAGAAAAAGACGTCAATTTACAAAATTAACTATCTTTGTATTTTCCCTAAAAACAATAAGCAATTTACACCCATTGCTTTAGATTTTCTCATGTCTGTCTGGTTAGTAGATGATGGATAGACCCCAGAAACAATAACTTTGCAGAGCCTACAGGTGTGTGCCCAACTCGATTATTTCTGTAAGTGTCAAAGAGGATATTGCATCTGATGTTGAATAGGGGAAAAAATCTTGCATTTTTCTTTTATCCAAATGCAACTCTTCCGCCCTAGTGAGAAAAAAATAAAAGATACAAAACAAAGCAATACCAGGCATTGTTCCAGTGCTTCCAAATTTCCACTGGAATTCAGTTTATAATTCAGTCTTAAAGCTTTTTATGAACACTTCATGTCTTCGTATATTCCACTCATTCTTTAAAACTCCAATTAAGTCCTCCTCCTAAAAGCCATCCATGGACTCTTATTTCAGCATTAATCTGTCTGCTCCTCTCTGTGTTGTCTGTATCTCCCTGATGGCACTTTACTTAGTCTGTCCTCTATTATGATTATGGGGTTAATCTATATTTAGCACTACTCTTAAACTGTATTTTCCTAAAGGACAAGGACCATGTCTTAGACATTCTTATGCATGCTTGGAACAAACATTGATTGAGGTCCAGTTCGTGCCAGGCACTGTACAGGGACATGGAATGCCGTACCTTTCCCCTAGTGAGCAGCACAGTCTGGCTGACTTACTTGAATTGAAATCAACCTATGTGACTGACTTGAACAGCACTTAACATCTATTTTGTAAACTCTGTGTATGAGGCATGAAAGGATGTTTTTGGAGCTTCAAATCACTGTCAATTAAATTAGGTCCTCACATGTTTCCGTGGTTCCCTGCTCTGTTCAGATCACCATTAACTGAAAAGTGTCTCAGTTATAACCAAAAGTACTGTGAAATATAGACCAATAATTAAACTTCACTACAGAAGAGAAGTGGAGTTTCAATGACAAGTACATGGACTAAAGCAAGTTTGGAATTTATTAAGAGTCACTAAGAAAACCAGCTTGAACATTTAAGGACGTTAAAAATGTTTAAGAACATTAAGATTGACTGAAATGACAGGTCCCCTGGAAAAAGAACACATGTACATATTATATACTGGAGGGAGCGAGAGAAGCAGGGGAAGGAATGGTCTTTTTTTCTTTTTTGTTGTTTTTAAATAGACTTTATTTTTTAGAGCAGTTTTAGATTCATAGCCAAATTAAACTAAACGTACAGAGACAGAGGTTTCCCATATATTCCCTTGCCCCAGCACATGTATAGCCTCCACCATGAATGGTCTTTTCATTGCCAAGCCTGTGAATCAGAATCATAATGGTTTATTATGGGAGAAGGGTCATATGCTCTCTTGGCAAATATATATACATTCACATTCTGAGTGCTATACCAGGAGTTTTTTGGAAAAAAATTGCTTTAACTTTTTTCTTTTTTTCAAGTATAAGCTTGAACAGACTCAAGACGGCAAACACTCCCTCCTCAATTTAAGATTTGACAATTTAAGAAGAAAAAGCTCATTCATCATCCTTCCCTTTTAGAGACCATAAATTATTGGCTCATACACCATGTGGCTTGGATTCTAGGAAAAGTTAGAGTAAACAAACCCAAGTTACAATGCGTGGAGTAGGAGAGTGAGTCATAAACAAAACACAGACATATGCTCTCATATAAATAAGGGCCTGGATCATCAGCTTCCCAGAGTCTGCTTCCCATTAATTACACAACAAAATGAACTTTCCATATGTAAAGCCCAAATCACTTAACTCTGGCAACTTGTATAAGACAGAGACCAGGATTGTGAGTACGTCGGCATTAACAGAACTAGATTTTAAAATAAAAAATGTCCTCTCAAAATATCTTCAGGCATTGGAGAATAAGAAGATCCCCTGGAGGAAAATTTTTGAGTAACAAAACTATACCCAGGCACCCTGGGAAGACTGCTAGGAGGCTGATATGGATCCCCTGCTGAATTTATACGAAATATTAGGTGTACTCTCTTTTGTTCTGAGTCCTGCCATCTTTCTGATGCTGGCTAGCCCTGGATCGAGGCCACACAGAGTGTTCACACACATGGCTGGGACCACTGAAAAGTTTAAATTCCTTCTCTCAGAGATCAGTTCCTTCTCTCTGTCTTTTGAAACTATCCATTGGTAGCACTAACTCACATTTCCTCATTGTCTCATGAAGACTGTGTCGTCTCTTTAGTTTAAAGAGGTATCAAGGAAAATATAATTCCTGGAGCAGAGTATTCTTCAACAGGTCAGACACTCCAAGAGAGGTGGGAAGTGAGGCCTTTCCTTATGTCCTTTTCAAAAGCTGATTTCATAAAACAAACTAACAGAGTTAGTTTGGGCCATGGCTGTCATTTTTCTATCACTGCCGGTCAGAATAGTTACCCTGTCTGATTCTAGACTTTTGGGTACTCCATCTTTTGATCACAAATTTCCCTTCCAGACTCACCTGCCATTATTTCCATATAAATGCTCTATTCCTATCTCCTAGCTTCTGTCTGCTTACCTAATTCAGTTTACCTTCAGAAGTCCATCTTAACCCTTCTCTTCCCAAATCATCTTACTGTCATCAGAAATCTCTTAGTAGCATTCAGTTGAAAATTCATGACCAAATCAACTGCTGAATAATAGTCCTGTTTACTAGTATCTCAGATTGTTATTGAATCTATTCATTTAAAAACACTGTTTGTTCCAATGGACATTAAAACAACAGAGCTTAAGCTTCAGATGTCCTGGGTAGGGGAGAGAGGAGGAAAACAACTTTTACTCCTTACTAGTTGTGGGGATGAGGAGGCAGTTTTCAACCATTCATACACTCTGTGACTATTTTTGTGACATCTATGCTTTGTATCATACCTTCGCACCATCCAAGGCAAGTAGAATGCATTGTTCTTGCCCTCAAATGAAGGGGAAGAAGAAGGAACTAACATTTTTGGAAAACCTACAGCGTATGTTGCAGTTTTTCACGTATTTCCTCATTTAATTGTGATAGCAACCACTTGAGGACCCTGATTAGTATCCCTCAGTTTCTCTACAGTACAGAGATGAAAATCAAGTATTTTTCCCAAGGGCACACATCTCAGAAGTTGTGAACACAGTAATTCAAGCAAGGGCTGAACCATTTCAAAGCTAGTTTCATATTATATTTCCTTAAAAAAGCAAAGAAGACAGGGAGCTGGAAAAAGACTGATAAAACCTCGGTTTCCTTGTTAATTTTATACTCTATCTGCACTGGAGTGCCAAATTTCTCTGAATTTCACCACCTTGAAGGCCTCTTCCAGCCCCCTAAATTCCATAATGAAATAACAGAAGATATTACTGCAGATTACACATCATTGCTCTGGATTAACTGTTCCTGCACATTGTTTTGATCCTGCTCCAGTTCAGTGCCTTCACTGGTTCCCTGTAGGGAGCCAGACAGTCAACGTACTGAAAGAAACTGGTCAGGGTTATGAAGAAAAGTAGTGGTGGGGGGAGGTAGTGCATGATAAACAAACACAAGAGACTACGGCACGTTTAATGGGGCAAATGATATCCCATTTCAATCAATTTTTGCCAGTTAGAAATCTGAGCCCAAAGTTGACAGTTTCATAAAGCCAGAAATCTTGATTATTATGTAAATCTTCTGATGTTCATAGCTGCTAATTAATTTTTAAAAATTTATAACCTTCTGTAGGCCAACCAAAACGCAATTGTAGACAGCAGTTGGGCCATGGCTGTCATTTTGCTATCACGGCCGGTCAGAATAGTCACCCTGTCTTATTCTAGACTTTTGGTTACTCCATCTACTGATCTCAAATGTCCCTTCCAGACTCACCTGCCATTATTTCCATATAAATGCTCTATTCCTATCTCCTAGCTTCTGTCTGCTTACCTAATTCAGTTTATCTTCAGAAGTCCATCTTAACCCTTCTCTTCCCGAATCATCTTACTGTCATCAGAAATCTCTTAGTAGCATTCAGTTGAAAATTCATGACCAACCAACTGCTGAATAATAGTCCTGTTTACTAGTATCTCAGATTGTTTCTCGATCTATTCATTTAAAAACACTATTTGGTCATCTCATGTTTTGGAGGCAGGTCTTCCCATGTAGTGTTTAAGCTTCTCTGAGGCAGGGATTAATCTTCTATTTTTATATATCATTCACAGGGTTGAGTGTAGTGTGGCAGGTTCTTAAAAAAAAAAAAGGCTCACAATTTTTAACAAAGTCTTACAGATTTTGGATAAGATAAGCTTGATATAGCTACTAATGCCCTCAAGGGTAGGGGGTTTGGGCTGTGTCCTGAGATAAGAGTATTTGGAAGAGGGAGTGAGGATACATATCATTTTCTAAAGGATAGTTAATGGATAGTCATCACATGGCTAAATTGTGACTTCAAATGATTAAATCCTGACATGACATAACTTCAGATCTGACATGAGAGGGTTTCATAAAAGATTTACATATCAAGTTTTGAATATGTGATTGGTGTTTTCATCTGCTATTTCATTCCTTTCTTGTTACTGCCTAGAAGGCAGAAATTATTTTTCTCATTTCGTTGATAAGAAAACTAGAACTCAGAAGTCTCAGTGAGCCTTTGTGACTTACCTAAGGGGATAGATTAAAAAGTATGGCAGTACTGTAGTGAGAACTCCGCAATAACCCTGACCCTTGAATTTCAAATTCATTTTTACTCTGCCTCAATGTGGTGGCCAGAAAGAGTCCAAGTTTCCTAGTTCCCAGTCAGGCAATATTTGTAACCCTTCTGGTCTCAATTTTCTCATCTGCTACATGAAGGGCAAAGGTCCCTTCTAGTTTACTGTAATCCAGGTTCGTCTAGTTTGTTCCAATTGAAGCAGCAGGAGGAGACTTCTTGGAAGGATGTGTTGGGATGACTCCAGTGTTTCCCAGGGAGAGAATGGAGAAAGCAGACAGGTGAGTGACCTCTCTCTCTCTCTCTCTGTCTCTCTCTCTCTGTCACACTTGTCTCACAATACTTACTCTATTCTCTCTCCCTGCCTCCTTTCTCTCCCTGCCTCTTCTCTGTCTCTCTGATCTCTTAGACTGACTACAGCTTGCCTGGACCACTCAAGATCATTCTTAATGACAGTCATTACACAGTTCTTCTGCGTTGCCTGAGGCCATTTCTTTTTTTTTTTTTTTTTTTTGAGACGGAGTCTCACTCCGTCACCAGGCGCCAGGCTGGAGTGCAGTGGCACGACCTCGGCTCACTGCAACCTCCGCCGCCCGGGTTCAAGCAATTCTCCTGCCTCAGCCTCCCGAGTAGCTGGGACTACAGGCGCACGCCACCACGCCCAGCTAATTTTTTGTATTTTTAGTTGAGACGGGGTTTCACCATGTTGACCAGGATGGTCTCGATCTCTTGACCTCGTGATCCGCCCGCCTCGGCCTCCCAAAGCGCTGGGATTACAGGCGTGAGCCACCGCGCCCGGCCGCCTGAGGCCATTTCTGCAGCAATGAGCCAGAAAGACTTTGCCCTGCCACCCCCCTACTCTTGCACCTGGGCTCACTATGCCAACTTTATTGGAACCAAGAAGTTTTTCAAAAACTCTCCACTAGTTACAGGAAACCCAAAGCACAGTGTCCCCTTCTCATTAACACAGTTGCTTTTAGTAGCCACTACATTATCTCGCCACCATTACACCAACAATCTAGTTAGACTTCTGGAAATGGACAGTGCCAGTGAGCAAGGCAGGCACCACACTTTCAACTCAAAACTGACCATAAAATATTTGTGTCCTTTCATTCTTTGCTGCATAAACTCTGCTGCCCTTGTAAGAGTCTCCTTTCATTCTCTCCCATTTATAAAGAGGAGCTTGAATATCTGATATAAAATGAGTATCTTAATAGAAATTGCTTCACGTATGGGAGGTTTTCTTTTCCGCATTTCGCTGGAGTGTGAAGTCATTACAATAATCGCACCTGACTCCCCTGGCGTCTGATGCCTCACAGCCAAACCTCCCACTGGGCTTCAATGGAGGTGTGAATGATACTATCACTGGGAAGAAGATAAAATGTATTATTATCATTACTCTATTTTTAAGAGGGTCTGACTATGGCATGAGGTAGTTGGGAGCATAATCTGTCTGATGCATTCAGAGAAGATAAATTGAGTTAAACTTCTCAAGACACAGCACTTTCAAACCTATCATTAAACCTCTGTATTTCCTAAAATCTCAGCTCTGGAGAGAAAACAATTAGCTAAGCGAAGTTCAGACATGTCTACTGAGTATCTACTACGCACCCAGCATCTTGTAAGGTTCTTGACATTCAAATAATATGAGTTTAACAGCAAGGCTCCTGGCTTTGCTTCTCTTGTTTTCATTCCATACATCCCAAGGTTCTGGGAATTCAGGAGATGCCCAATACTTATTGAGTGAGAGAAAATCTAAATATGAAATGGTTGCTGCCATAGTGAAAGCAATACTACGGCCACAATGCAAGGCTATCACATACAAAATAATTAAAGTATTGCATAGGCTGACTACCCTCCAGTTTTCCATTGAGTGGCATATCCTGAAAATCTCACAGAACTTCTAAGTGAAGGAAGGCACATATGTGTGCATATTCCTCCTTCTCCAAATAAATACATGCTTTTGTAATGTACATACAACGCCATATAGGTTGAATCTTTAACTCAAGAATAATCTTCCCCAATATCCGGGGGGACTAACTAAGGGCTGGGCTATTAATGAACAAAGGAGGCTGGAGGTCTCCCAAGCTGCTCCAGGTTGCTCTATCTGTTGAACGTTCTTAGGATACTTTGCTGCTTCTGGTTCTGATACAGAAACTGAAGGCAAATCACTGCCCCTTAACTCTAATGAATATTAGAGTTCATATGCTCCAGAGTGTATCTTTTCATGAACGAAACACTTTTGGCCAGGAAACAGTTGTTCAATATACTTTGACCAATCTTTAACGATTACCTATTGTTTGCCTACCTCAGTGCTAGGTAAAGTTGAATAAGATCTGGCCACAGGGAACATATGATCCTCTGGTCCACTGTGGGACACAAGTGGAGCAAGACACTGCATTAAATGTAGGAATCAATGATCAATGAGCTTACAGGGAGCCAGGGAGGCGCAGAAGATGTGGCATTCAACTTGACCTTGGCGTGGTTCTCAGTATGGGTGTCAGAGAAGGCTTGTTAGAGCTGAAGGAAACTATGCTGAGGCTTGAAGAAGCATTATGAATTAGCCATTCAAAGGGTATGAGAGGTGGGCAAGGGAGAAAAAAAAATCCAGGGTAGAAAACAGATGACAACATCAACAATAGCAGCAGCAAAAACAGCTCCTACTTGCCAAACTCTTACTATGTTAGTTTCTTTGCTATAGTTTTCCCAAGGATTATCTCCTTTATTCCTCACCATAATCCTCGACACTAGGTGATATCCTTTTTTCTCGTTTTACAGACATGAATACCGAAGTCTCGAGATTACCCAGCTGGTGAGTGCAGCACTGAGATTTCAATACAGGCAATATAAAGCCAGACACATGCATTCAACTGGAGCATTTCATGGCCCATGTGTGGTGTGTAGAAAAATGAGCCAAAACTTAGAAACAAGGCAAATGGAAGGAGACAGTCCTTTCAAGTCTCCCTAAGGATTATTAACTGTACAGGAAAATGTGCTCTTGTTGGGCTTGCTGTCCACTACTGGTTAGAGGCACGGAATCTGCCAGCTCTTTTTTCTTGAGAGAGAGATCTCACTCTGTTGCCCAGGCTGGAGTACAGTGGCACAATCCTGGCTCACTGCAACCTCTGCTTCCTGGGTCCAAGCCATTCTCCTGCTTTGGCCTCCTGAGTAGCTGGAATTACAGACATGCACCATCATGCCTGGCTAATTTTTGTTTTTGTATTATTTTTTTCCAGTAGAGACAGGGTTTCACCATGTTGGCCAGGCTGGTCTAGAACTCCTGACCTCAGGTGATCCACCCGCCTTGGCCTCCAAAAGCGCCTGGCCAATCTGCCACGTTTTACATTAACTTGTGGGCTTTTGCCTAGCAAAGAGGCAAATGATTTTCGTCTGGTGGAAGAGATCGACCCTATGATTTTGTTGCCTGTTAGGATATTAACTGAGCAACTTGCTCTATATGCTTTCTCCAGTGCCTGCATTCTCATAATGTCCCGTTCTCTAACTCTCCTTTGGGCTGGCTTTACCACCATGCGGTCTTCTGCATTACAGAGTTGAGTCTTTGAAATAACTTTTCAGTTTTTTGAAAATAATACTGTGGCAGTGGAAATCCCAAAGGAGTTGAAATTTGGTTGAAATTTCCAAGAAGATGAGGCTGGGGCAGAAGGCAGGGTCAGATTCTGGCAGGTTTGGTGCCTCTCCGGGCTGTTTATAGCCTTGGCCGTAGGAATGGTTCATCTGCTCCAGGATGCTCAGATTAAATCAGAAAAGAGCTTATTTCTCCTTTTAGGGTGAAAATAACAATAAGTTTTGGAAGTTTTTCAGAAGGCCTTTGGTGTGTGATGGGGAAACAGCAGTTTCTCACTCTGCTGAGTCCCTTAGTGGCCCAGAGCTGGGGGAGGTACCGCCTTTCATGGGCCTATTATATTCAGCACAGCTTTCTGGGCAAACGGGCTCATTTTGTGATGCTTCACCGTGAGCCCATAGGTAGCACTTTTCAGACAACTTGAATGATTCTTTTAAATTTAAGCTTTGTTTGCTCTGGCTCTTCTTTGGGAGGTTTTCAACCGAATATTTTAAGAGATTAGTCTGGGCAGATAGGAATGTATTTTACAATTTGAAGACTTCCTCAATGTATACATTTATAATCCCTGGATGTTCCAAATCCTTTTAAATTGCACATTTATTTCTTCTATTTTGGTTCTTCTAAAGATAAGATTTTGGCTGACTTGACCTGTTATTTTGGTTAGGGGCTTCAGATCATGATTCCATATAAGAAAGAAAGAAATAAAATAAATAGCTGCATCATTCTTAAATTATTGTCCATTGCTCTTTTTTTGTAGCTGGATATTATTTCATTATTCTGAGCCCCTTCCCACAGATGGTAGGTGGCTAAGAGAAAACTCAGGTATCATAGAATTTGGGAGCTGAAAGCAATTTTCACAACCATTTTGTTCTAGCTACTACTATATTGAACTTCATTCTGATTTCATTAGTATTAAGAATTCCCACTATTATTTGTAAAGGTAATTAATTTTTCAAGATTAAGGTTTTGCATCTTGACTGCAGGTATCAGTTAGTTCTGTTTGGACTGATGCTTTGGCTAATAACAGAACGATTTACCTAATATTAGTCTCTACCGTGAGAAGCAAAATGCCTAAAAATGTAATAGACTTATGAAATTTAAATATTTTCACTTCTTCATGGGCTCTGGTAGTTTTAAACATGGTAGATGATATAGTTGAGATGATAATGGATTAGCCTTGATACAAAACAGAAGCTAAGAGCGGGCCTCACTCTACTTCCTTGTTATCTTGAACTGAGCTACACCTCGAGCAGTTGAGATCTGATGATAGCTTGGCTGATATATGTTTGCTTTTTTTACTCCTTGGACTTAAGATGAGAGAATATCGGTGTGTATCTGTGTGTGTTTGTGTGTGTGCGCATGCACGCGTGAGAGAGAACAAGAAGGGTATACTTGTTTTCCCATTATTTCTAGTCTAGTCTTTCAAGTGCAAAATCATACAGATTTTGTTTCCTTGATGTTTTACTGAATTCTTACCACCATGTGGAATCTGCTTATCAATATCGACTCATCTTAGACATAAGGGGAGAAAACATGTTACTGCAATGAAATCACAAATTCTCTATATATTACATGATCTTCTTGAGAAGTTAGTTCAATATCTAGAAACTCAGAAAAATCAGCCTGGCTTATTCAGGTATGGATTACCTGATATGATTATGAAATCATTATTGGGCTAGGGTAATAGAAGTTGTTTCAAATTATGCCTCACTTGGAGCAAACTTTAGTGGCACTTTTACTGCATTGGCCCTAATTACTCACAATAATGATGCAGTGTTCCCTTGAATCAGACCTCCTTTGCTGCATCAGGGAACGGCAGCTGATCAATAGCTATTGAGCAGTTTGATCACCAAGGTTGATCTGTTTGAGCACCTACAGCAGCCACTGTCATCCTCCCTCCCAGTAGCTCACAAACTGACATGTTCTCAGCTCGCCACTCTCTCCTGCCTCTCCTCGATGGTGCCCTTCTACAAATCAATAATGTCATGGTCAGTATGCCTCTGAGACTCTGAGAAGGTAAAAAATTGCCTGAAACAAAAAACTTGGGGGACCCATGTAGCACATGCATGTATGCATACGGGCTAGAAAAGACTAATTTGTAAACCTTTGACCCATATTCTTTTCTCTCGTATTGTAATGTTTATAAAATAAGGTGGGAATGTTCCTTTATTGTACTTTTTACCAAAGATCACCTGTTTGAAAAAAGTACTGTTCTTACTATAGATTGATGAACTATTTGGCAAGTATTTTCTAGGAGCCTACAAAGTGCCTATCAAATGTTGTCCATTTAATTGTTAAGCAGTTCCAAAACTGTGTATGTTTTGCTCAGATGTCTCTCAGCATATTTGGCATTGTAAAAGCACACAGCTACTGCCTTTCGACCATCCCTTTCACTGAGTGATTATTTACTGAGCATGTACTATGGGGTCAGGAACTGTGCTAGGTATTTTGCATCCATTCTTCTTTTTTAATTTTTTATTTTTTTGAGATGGGAGTTTTGCTTTGTCACCTAGGCTGCAGTGCAGTGGCGTGATCTTGGCTCACTGCAAGCAATTGGCTCACGGTTCAAGCAATTCTCCCGCCTAAGCCTCCCGAGGAGCTGAGATTACAGGGCTGTGTCACCATGCCCTGCTAATTTTTGTATTTTTAGTAGAGGTTTCGCCATGTTGGCCATGCTGGTCTCGAACTCCTGACCTCAGGTGATCCACTAGCCTTGGCCTCCCAAAGTGCTGGGACTACAGGCATGAGCCACCACTCCCGGCCTGCATCCATTATTTCTAAATAAAATCTCTAATTAACTGAATTACTTCAGTACGTTATCTCAGTACACGATTTCTTAAATTAAAATTTCTTTATAAGCTGCTTAGTTTAACTCTTCTTTCCTTTTCTTTTTCTCCCTGCAATTGTCTGGGTTTTCAAAACCATTCTGTAGAAATGATAACCTATTAGAAAATAAGCTGATCCCTGCCTAAAGCCAGAAGTAATTCTACCTTACTTATAGTGAAAAATGAAAAATGGCTCTCCAAAGAAAACAAAAGTCAAGTGAGTTGTTTCATCAGAAATATATATTACTGTACTATATATGTTAGTATATATTACAAGCATCTAATTAAATAAGATTGAATCCAGAAACTATTCACTACCTACTATGTGCTTGGCTTTGACTAAAGCTATCTACCTCATTGAATTATGAGTTTCATTCACTGTTCTCCAAAAGAAGCAGGAGTCCCTATGTATGGAGGAAAAAATCTGCCTTTGCTCATGTTGGGACTATGACAAAAGTGGGAATCCACTGGAAATCAGGCAGTAAATCAGGAAATTTGGGTTTCAATCCAATTGTATGACCTCAGGCAAATCTCTGAATCTCGAGAGGCCTCAGTTTCTTCACGTGTAAAACAGAGAATTGGCCTCAAGCCCAGCCTGTGTGTTTTCTAGCTCTCCCACGTTTGTGGGAAGCTTTTTATCTGTGGGGAGTGAAATCGCAGGAAGGTCTGCCTTCCAGCACCTGGGGCAGATATCTGGCCTATTTCCCCCCAAAAGTCCAGCTCAGCAGCCAGAGACCCGGATATGGACTAAATCTGTGAAATTGTCATGAGAGACTCGTTTAAGTACTGCCAAAAATAAACAGCCCTTCTCAGATGCTGGAAAAGGGGGGTCTGGACTCAGCTCTGATTACCAGGGAGGCACATATAAAAGTGTAATACACACCTGCTTCTACTGCCCATTTGGCATATTTGGAAATTATTTACTGGATGCACTAGAGAAGGCAAGCCCATAGAAGCACGTGATCCCAAAAATACATTCTCTCACATTGAAGGGAAAGAGCACAGGGGAGGAAAATGGGGGACCACCTGTCTTTGGCCTCAGAGAAATATCTGTGCATGGCGAGCAAAGCCGGAAACACAAAGGCGAATTTAATTTCTCAATCCATAAAGGGAAGTCTCCAGTGCTTAATCAACAAGGTCGAATACCCACTTATCTGGGTGGGTGCAGACCGTAGCCTAAATCTTTTGCTTAAGCCAAATTATGTCTTCCTTGAAGTCAGCCACAGCACCAGTTCCCACTTGCAGGACTCTGCCCAACTTGTTCCGTTTGTTTAGACACCCTCCCACCAAGGTGCTACTAATCCATTAAGTCTCACGGGTAACTTGCTCCGCATTTCTCTTTCAATCCTTTGTCTTCTTCCTGTACTCTTCACTGGCACCATTTACCTGGCAATTCCACCAAAAACATTTCGTTTCACACCAAATGAAGGCTCATGATCATACCTGAGAGATGACCCTATTCCTTCAGAGCAAGAGTTTTCAAATGGCTGGAGAGACCACCATTTCCAAGAGATGTTAGGAGACAGTCCCAGAAAAATGGGTTGTGTTGTTAGATGTGATTGTGTAATTCGGCGTCTCCGTCCTGGGACCTCACAATGCACACTGGTCAATGCAAGGCCTGAAAAGCCCTGCAGGAAGGAACCAGGGGTAAGGCAGCAGCTTTTCCTACATCTACTTTTCCATGAAAACATTCTTTATCACAAAACACCTACTAGTAGTTTGCTGAATTCAACTGGGGAAGTGTCATTCCAAATGTTCCTTTCTTTTATTCCAGCTGGCTCATTTTCTAATAACCAGTGACTTCGATGAAGGAGGTAGGTATGTAGATAAGTTGAGTTCTTTGCTTAAAGCAAACTGCTAAATTAGAAAATGAATTTGGTGTAAATATTAAGAATGCGTCTCTTCTTGGGTTTCTAACCATAGCAGGCCTTTCTAAATACTGCAATGTGCTTGCCACATTTACATTAATATGTTAATTCAAGAAATATCTATGTAACATTGTCCTGCTGCATGTCAGGAAGACAGCAAGAATCTAAATGGTTGTCTCTGCCTCTGAGGTATGTGCAATTTTGTTACATGGGAGAAGTTGTTAAATTGTAGACACTTTTTAAAATGGAGTCCATGAAATGAGGGAACTGCATGGTAGAGATTCTGGATATCCTAGAGGAGCTGTGTCTAGCTGGGTTTTCAGGACTTGTAGGATGTGATTAGGAATTGAGGAAGGCTGTCTCCAAGTTCAGGTGTTAAGCCAAACCCAAGGCCTGTCTTCCTGGAGGCAGGGATGAGCTTCACACAGTGGAGGTTGGCACAGGGGCTGGCGAGAGGCACTGTGGGGAAAAGGGGTAGAAAGGGCCAGGCTGTGGATAACCTGAGATATCTAAATATGGAGTTTATATTTTATCCTCTGCTAGTGAGGACTCTGGGAATATTGAGAAATTCATGAATTCAAGGGCAGAAGGTACTGATGCATGGAGAAAACAGTGATTACTGTCTTTCAAGCCCGATAAGCACGGGAGGCTATGAAACGCACTGGGTTGAGACCATGGGCTTTGGAATCCTGACTGTTCATAGGTTCTTTATTCTTAGCTTCCTCCTCTGAAAAATGAGGATACAAGTTTTTACTTTATGAGTTACAGGAAACAACATATATAAGGCCCTTGATGCAGAGATTAGTAATTCCTAAGGCTTGATAAAGAGTGATTAATAATGTTAGCATTTAGTTGCTACTCAGCTGACCAATATTAGAATAAAGTGAAGAGCTTTCCAGAGTACCCTGCCCTCTGCATTCCTAGGAGATCTTCTTTTCTAAGATCTTCTTGCATCTGAAAGACCCAGTGTTGAAACAGTTCCCATGTTCAGAGTCTATGGGAGGTTGGCAAAACAGAGAACTCTTACCTGTATTCAACAGGACATTCTCAGTGGGCCTTCTCCACACTGGTCTTGCCTGGAGTGAACCCAGAGCATGTGAACAGTGCTCACCTGCATCCGACGTTGCTGCGGATGCAGCAAGGAGAGATAACACGGGGGCTGGTGGAATTGCAACACTGTCAACTGCGGCTGGCTTCTTCCTGGTCATCATGGTGGGCACGGAGCCTTCGTTCTTACTATGCACTGTTGTCTGGTCCACTTTTAAGTGGGGACTTGGCATTCCTAAAAAATAACAACCCCAAAACTTTCAGTCACTCTAAGGGAACAGGAAGATAGACAACATATAACCTGGACATGATCTGAGGAAATGGTCAAATGATTTGAACACTTCCCTCTGGTACAACAAGAATAAAATTTAAAAATGCTTAAAGAGAAAAAATAGCTATGACTGGTTTTGGTTTTGTGGCTGAGGTTAGGAGTGATGCCATTCTAGGTTGGCTGCGTGGAAGAGGTGGGGTCACAGCATAGGCCTCATGAAGCAGAATGATCCATCAGGTGCCCCTTTGCCTTCTGAGGATGTATACTCCCATCTTTACAGAGGCGGTGCTGTGTGGAGCATGAAGGCGAGTTCAGAGTGGAAGAGACATGGCTCCCATCCTAGTTTCTCATCTCATCCAGCTGGAGAAACAAGACTGAATGAGAAGAAAATATTGGACAACAGATGTGTGTAGGCATGTGTGTTACCTATCCTAGGTGTCTGGGGCTTTCTAAGGATGTGGAGATCAGTACTGAAAGAAGTGAGGAAAGGCTTTACAGAGCTCATGCTGAAGCTTCAAGGATGAGGGAAAGGCATTCTCAGTAAGGGCATAGATTAAGGCATGGGTGGGGAGTAAACATGATCCAGATGAGGCCAGCACGCTGGAGGGGGCAGATGCACTCTGGGGATTGGTGTGTAATCAGTCTGTAGGGTAAGGAGAGCTGATGTGAGGGCCTTTGATTGTCTGTTCATATCAGGCATCATATGTCATGTTATGACAATGCTGAAAAGCCCGAGTAGTCAGCAGGTGCCCCTGTAAGGGCTTGGAAATTTCCTATGTAACAAATAGTAAGAGCTATTCTGCGATCTCATTTCCTGAGCTTGAATCCAGGCTCTGCCACTTTCCAACTCTGTGATGAAGAGCAAGTTACTTAATCTCTCCAAGTTTTAAACTTCTTTACATGTACAAATGGGGTGGTGATGATACTACCTTGTAGGGACTACTGTGATCATCCAACAAGTCAATCGATGTAAAGAGCTTAGAACAGTGCCTAGTGCACAGCCCGTGCTATAAAAGTGCCTAACATTATTATTATCCCTATTACTGCTGCTATCATTACTGTGACCTGCTGCTTCCTCAGAACCAGTTGTAACCAGCAAGCAAAGGCTCAGTTGTTTTCCCTGACATGACTAAGAATGTATGGGCACCTTTCCCCCCCAGTGCAAAAACAAGGTTCTCTAACTCACCCAAAGTAAGCCCAGAGGCTGAGGGTATGTGAATCTATTTCAAATAGCTACCTATTCAGAGTTTCTTCATCTGTAGGCTACATAACTTGACAGCAATGAAAACAAATTGGGCCTTATCATATTGGTTGTTGACTCATTTTTTCCTATCCCAACTAACCTGAATGACACAGTCCCCTCCCAGAGTAACATAATCTCAATGCCATAGTGACAGCAGCTTCTCTTGGGCTTCGTGGCAACGCTGTGAAGCAGGTAGTGTGAATATTACCATTTTTTTCAATTTTACAGATGAAGAGAACACATTTCTAAAAGGTTGAAGGAGAACTGAACTCACTCATACAGCTTTTAATGTCAAGGCTGGAAGTTTCCAGGTAGCCCGATACTAACCCCAGGGATCATATCGGTTCACCCAGCCATAGTCTAATACCTGACGATGACCCCAGTCTGTTGACAGCATGTATCATCCTGAGGATGAAGAGGCCCCAGTATCATACCTGGATAAGGCATCTATAACTACCTAAGGAAGACAGTCATGTTGACATTTAACACCTTTCTTCTTCCTATTCTCCATTCCAGTCTCTGAAACTCTCAGTTGTGATGCCATGAACAAAAATGCCACGTATGCTTTTCCTGGACTTTATATGTCATAGCATTTTGAAGGTGGAGATAGGCAAACATCAAATTCTATGACAGACAGATTGCAAGGCACAGCCATCAAGAAACTAGAAAGTGTAGCAAGCACGTATAATATGCCTTATTTGTAAAATATGCAGGTGTGCTCATCATGGGCTAGGTACAGACATATATTTAAAATTCATTCAAAATCATCTGTAGAGAGACACATCCAAATACGTAACTGGTTATTCTGAGGAAGGAGAGCTCAGACACTGGTGAGGAAGAGGGAGTGTTTTTTTTACTTCTCAGCCTTCTTCATTGTTAATATTTTTAAAAAACCACAAACATGTATTAAATTTTTCTTTCCTTTAAGAAAATAAACTCAGTTTGGAAAATATCTGGAAGCCTATGGGCACTGGGGCAGAATGACTGATATGTTTTCACAACTGGCTGCTAAAAAATCTGATAATGGGCAGAGCAGGCATGAGTCTGATGAAAATTTCCCATCTTGGTATACTGTACCACCAAGGCATTCCCACCAAATGGATGGAAGCAGAGTTTCCATAGAACACCTCAGGATATCTAAGCTGTCAGATTTCTACGGAATGACAGCTCCTCTGGAAAAACTCACTAATATGTCATCTTTGTACCTGTGGACACAAGTTGGGAAGGTAATTCTTTATTCAAATTATGATATGCTTGGGGCATGAAGGCCATAAACAGGATTAGCAGTCAGATATTTAACTCTCACTTGGGAATAAACTGATTCAAGTCACTTCAGTTGTACCCATTTTTATGCAAATGTTCACAATCCAAATTAGTCTCAGTCCACATCAATTCATTAGAGTTGATCCAATCAGACCTCTCATGGGTATACTTTGCTCCTTAAGTGTTTATGTTACAGAATATACTAAAAGAAATAAAATGATACTTAAAACACTCTATAATTTAGACGGCCACTATTAGCTCTCTTGAAAACTCTAGATAATCTAGAATTTTCTAGATTGTAGTACTGCTTGCTAGTTGCCACCCAATGATTTTGAAAACAAATTTAAAAAGAAAAAAGAAAGCCCTGACTTTTTCTCAGTCATTTTTGGATTTTGAAAGGATAATGGAAACAACCCCAGAAGCAACACAAACAATATTATGTAAACTTTAAACAAAGACTAATCTATGAACACTTATTAATCCACAAAATCTGTCTGAGGGCAGAGGTGTCAGGAGACAGTGATGGGGTACGGGTCCTTGGGAGAGGGCACTGGGCAGGCTGGCCTCTGGAAGTCTCTTCATTTCCCTTCATTCCAGGGGGTGACTAATACTCTGTGATGAGCACAAGCAAAGTGGTGGGGGGCATTTGAAAAGTTTCTTCCCAGCATGAACCAGGCTTCTATCAATAGGAGGGAGATTTTTGATGCTAGAGGGTGATCATAAAGAAACCCAGATATAACCCTGTAATGACTGGACCATTGAGATATAATACCACTGCTTATACAGAGACAATTAGTAATACCATGGGTATGCTCTAGAAAGGGATCACTGTCTCAAACTCAGAAAGCAGACTGTAAGGAGAGCACTCTTGGTACGTGTGTTCAGAGCATCCCTAAACCACAACATGAGACAGATTACACTGAGGATTGCCTATTTGGAGGCTAGTACGTTTTTAAGAGGAAAATAACAATGCTAATAACTTTGTGAATCCAACATCTGTTCTTAATTAAGAGACACAGCCGGGAGGAAATATAAAAAAGGTTAAACCTATAGGAAAAACATTCTGCTATAACCTGTTGACCTCTATTGATAATTTTTTTTTTTTAAAAAAAGTCTTTGAAACTGTGCTGTAGCCTATGTAGAAATAGTCACTCATTTTCAAAGGTAATTTCTCATAGACCACTTATCCCCTCAAACCTCTACCTGCACACCGTGTTTGCATTAGGGACTTGATTTATGGATTCCTGCTCCTTCGATGCAGAAGCTGACTTCCTGTTGCCTTGGTTACTTGGAGCTCAGTTCAAGGTTAAACTACTCCCAAATCAAAATCAGTGGCAGGCGCTGCATCTAGTGGCCAGGTTATTGACTGCCCCAGGATGCAAAAAGGTCAGAGACCAAAGCGTTGTTTACTGCCTTAAGGGTGAGTCAATAGCTTCAATATTTCGATCCTGTTTCTTCCGAAGTAGTTGCTGCTCAATTACCTCTTCCTAAGGTTGCTCAAGGTCACAGAGGTCACGAAGGAAAATAGGGTCTATGGTGGCTGACTTTCCCAGGATCCCTTTAATGAGCTCTGCGACCTTGGATAATAAAAACCAGCCTCACCTTAGAGAATTTGTATGTTGTTCTATGGTTTATACAGCTAGTTATCTACTTTATATCATTTCTCTATAGGAAGAAAAGCAAACAAAAAGCCTTTGTGGGATGGCTACTAGTTACTACCCTTTCCTAGATAAGAAAGTCAAGGAGTTCAAAGAGGTCATCCGATCTGTCTAAAATCACACAGCTGTAAGGGGTGGGAAGATCTAGATTCTCTCATTCCCAGTTGGTTCTTCTTTCCGCACAGTTTCTTTAAAATAAAAGAACTGATGGAGTCATCACCAAGGGATCCATATGTAATTCATTTTGTAACATCCGCTGCAGAGCACAGTATATCTGGCAGATAGTATGTGATTAATATAGGCTTGTTGAACACTTTAATTAATTTTCTAATTCCAAGATTTGCAAATGTAGCTATTTCCTGGTGACAAAGCCCAGGCTGGAATGGTCGAAGAGACTGACACCAGTGGGATGGTTGGTCCCTTTAGTCATCTTCCTGGCTCCCTTTACACTGCAGAAGGCAGGTTTTGGCATAGACTGGGAGTTATATTGAGCAGTTAGTGGTTTTTAAACTTTCAAAGAGCTTCCATATCCATTATGCTATTTGTCCCTTGCAGCATCCCTGTGGATGACAAGAGGCAAATGGTGAAACCCCTAATTTGAGAAGAAGGAAATACAGGCACAGAAGACTGAGTGACTTGCCCAAGCTCACATATCATACGTGTGGATGAAGCAATGCTGAAATCCATGTCTCTTGACTTAATTCAATGTTCTTTTTTCCCTATAACAAATAGACTTTTGGGCAAACCAGTAAATGACATATTTTTCACAAGAAATAAACTACTCTTGAAAACTTGATAATAATTCCTTTGCTAATATATTGGTTGTCTATTCAGATTCTTCTATTGTTCTTTTTTCTTGTTTGCCAATGAACTTCATTCATGGCAATAAGGGGAATCTATATTACAGCAGAAAGTGAATCAAGTAATAGATACCTGTAGGTTTTGGGAAATAATATTTTTCTGTGCCAAAGTCAATAAAAATTTTATTTTGGTTGAACTGGCCTATTCATTAATTCAACAAATATTATTGAACATCTACCATACCAGAGATAAGGCACTGGTCAAAACAGTTAAAGTCCCTTTTTCTCAAGATTTACATTTTAATAATGTTTGTGTAGCATAAGGGTAGCTGTGGCTTTTTATAAGGGCAATGAAAGATCTTAAAGCACTTTTTTAATCATCAGAAGACAGAGCCTCTGCTACTACTCATATGGCATTTTTAGGCGAATTAGAAAAAGGCAAATTTTCCAGGTGAATATACAGCTCCATGGACTCAGGGCTTAGCAAAGAGAGGGTACCTTTGGGCAAATTAGAAAAAGGCACAGCTTTCTATGTGCACAGGCATCCTAGGGGCTCATAGCTTGGGGAGAGGAGCACAGGATGGATTTTGACTCCGTTCCCCACAAGCCAGGCATTTGTGAACCGCAAATAACCTGCTTAATCAGAGGTGGTGACCCTATCAACATTAGTTTTATGTCAAATGAGTTTTACTTCATTCTAGGATGAAGAATGAATGAGGAAATTTATCATCATCACCTTCATTCTAGGATAAATTTCATCTTTTAAGGTGAAAGTTACTCTTGGGCAGAATACTATTCAGTGAGTTTGGAATAAATCATTTTGAATTTAACAATTATTTGTGAGTTGACTAGCAAAACTTGGAAGGTGTGATCTCTGTCTTCACAGAGATGGTTTAGAAGTGGAGAGTGCGGTAAGACAGAAACACCTACAAAATTGATAAACCCAAACAACGAAGGAAGCGCAATGAGTCCTTCACAAATTAGGAGGCAAATGAGATCTCAATGCAATCTGAGGTGACCTCCTGCTCATCCCTTTATTATTTCAACATTCATTAGGAACCCGAAAGTGACAAGCACCATCAGGCCTCAGGAACCTGAGTCCTTTCTGAATGGAGTCAACCATCCACTCAGGCAGATACACACAGGTACAAAATTCCCAATCTTAAAAATTGGGTAGAATTCTACAACTAGAAGCAGAAGGAGGGACTGCCAGGGCTGGAAAATGACCAGAACAAAAGCAGAAATTACATTTCTTTGTGCAGCTGTGAGAAGAGTGCTTTGGATGAGTTGTTAAAAAAACAAATACTGAGCTTTGCCTGGAAAGGCAGCTGGGAAAAATTAAAACCACATCTTCTTGTCAGGTAGAGTTAAGGCCTCCTTCCTGTCTGTCGTCTCACCATCCTGAACAAACTTCTGTAACGGAATATACCTCTTGTTTCATATTTATTTGTTTACTTTTCTGTCAATTCTTCTAGGCAATTGTAAAATTTCTGAGGTTAGGAACCACGTCTCACTCCCTTTTTGTTCCCCAGCACCAAGCTTGGTAGATACTAGGTACTTACAAATGTTAGATGGACAACGAGATCACACATCTATCTTTCTAGCCTCAGACTTTTTAGGAAACTGTGGTAATTACTTTAGCCCACATATTTCTCTATTCTAAAATTCCTTTATTTCCATTAAAGTATATAGAGTATACATGCTATAAAATATAGCAAATAGGTGAAGAATATATTCTCTGGAGTGAGACTACCGGCCTTATTAGCTGTGTGATCTTAGGAAAGTTATATTAACTTTCCATGCCTTAGTTTTCTGATCTGTTAATGAGGCTGTTGTGTGGATTAAAGGAGTTTACATATCGGGTAAACAGAAAACAATGTTTCCCCTCCAAAGCTGTCCACATCCAAATTCCTAGAACCTGTGAATATGACAAAGGTAAATTAAGACTGCAAATAAAAATTAATGCTGCTAATCAGCTGACCTTAAGATAGAGAGAGTACTCTTAATTATCTAGATGGTCACAATGCAGTCACAAAAGCCATTCAAATGAAAGAAGGCAGAAGAGATAAATTAGTACAAAAGAGATATGTTGATCAAAACAGAGTCAGAGAGATGCTATGTTGCTGGCCCTGAAGATTGAGGAATAAAGCCACAGTCAAGGAATGCAGATGGCCTCTAGAAGCTGGAAAACAAGGAAATGGATTCTCCCCTACAGTTTCCAGAAAGAAATGGAGCTCACCTTGAGACCCATTTCACACTTCTGACGTCCAATACTGAAAGATGATGCATTTGTGTTGTTGAAACCACTAAGTTTGTGGAAATTTGTTATATCAGCAAGAGAAAACTAACACACATGTAAGAACATTTCCTTTGGTGCCTAGTTATAGTAAACACTCAATTGTGTTAACCATGATTATTTCTTAGCACTATATTTAGTAGAAACTGTCTCATTTTAAACTTATTTCTTTTTTTTTTTTTTTTTT
>PVKV010023697.1:0-32817 GCA_004027835.1 Alouatta palliata | reverse complement strand
TTGGGAGGCCGAGGCAGGTGGATCACGAGGTCAAGAGATCGAGACCATCCTGGTCAACATGGTGAAACCCCGTCTCTACTAAAAATACAAAAATTAGCTGAGCATGGTGGCACGTGCCTGTAGTCCCAGCTACTCGGGAGGCTGAGGCAGGAGAATTGCTTGAACCCAGGAGGCGGAGGTTGCGGTGAGCCGAGATCGCCCCATTGCACTCCAGCCTGGGTAACAAGAGCGAAACTCCGTCTCAAAAAAAAAAAAAAAAAAAGAAATACGTTAGCACTTTATGTTCTGCTTGTCAAAGGCTTCAAGAATTATGCTACTTTTCACTGACAAAAGAGGAACCAGGTGCAGAAGTAGGGGGTGAAAGGAGACACATATTGTGACCAATATACCACAGTACCACACAGAGACAATTAAGTCCGAGGTAACTGTGGGTTGGGCTGAGTGCTATCAGTCCTTCCACAACAGCGTTGAGAGAGTGCAGTGTTCTCCAATTCCGCTGAGGAAGAAGATGTCTCCTTCCATGGTTTGCTAAGCAGCAGGTACTTTCCCAGCACTGGCACTGCGGCAGAACCCAAGGCGCCTTGTAGCAGCCCTTACACAGGCTGGCAGAGGGCTAATGCTCTTATCTAGAGTCACTTTTTACAACATTCCTTCAGTTCCAAGCTTCTTACCCTAAAGTTCCTTAATTATAAAAAAGAATATATGAAAGATAAATGATTTCACTAGGCTAAATATTTGGTTATAATGGTTAGTTCTATTCTAAATATTTTCTATGCTATTTTTTAAACTGGGACTGGCTGAGGCCTCAGCCCCTTGCTTCGGCACTTGTGCGACCTCCCACCCAAGAGGACAAAGAATAAAAATCTCTCCTCATAATTTTGATCTTCCCAGATAAGGTCCTCAATAGTTGCACAATGATGCCATTTCTAAGCTTCTTGTTTTAATTTTAAATGACAAATAAAAATTGCATGTGTTTATGGTACATAACGTGATGTTTTGATAGATATATTGTATTAGTCCATTTTCATACTGCTATGAAGAAATACCTGAGACTGGGTAATTTATAAGTAAAACGAGGTTTAATGAACTCACAGTTCCACATGGCTGGGGAGGCCTCACAATTATGGCAGATGTCCAAGGAAGGATGAGCAAGATTGGCAAGGCGCAGTGGTTCATGTCTGTAATCCCAGTGCTTTGGGACGCCGAGGTGGGTGGATCATCTGAGGTCAGGAGTTCAAGACCAGCCTGACCATCATGGAGAAAACCTGTCACTACTTAAAATACAAAATTAGCTGGGCGTGGTGGCACATGCCTGTAATCCCAGCTACTTGGGAGGCTGAGGCAGGAAGAATGACTTGAACTCAGGAGGCAGAGGTTGCGGTGAGCCAAGATCATGCCATTGCACTCCAGCCTGGGCAACAAGAGCAAAACTCTGTCTCAAAAAAAAAAAAAAAAAAAAAAAGAGGAGCAAGATTAGCAAGATGAGATTTGGATGGGGACAGAGCCAAACCTTATCATTCTGCCTCAGCACCTTCCAAATCTCATGTCCTCACATTTTAAAACCAATCATGCCTTCCCAACAATCCCCTGAAGTCTTAACTCATTTCAGCATTAACTCAGAGGTCCACAGTCCAAAATTTCATCTGAGACAAGGCAAGCCCCTTCTGCCTATGAACCTGTAAAACCAAAAGCAAGTTAGTTACTTCCTAGATACAAAGGGGGTACATGCACTGGGTAAATACACCCATTCCAAATGGGAGAAATTGGCTAAAACAAAGGGCTACATGCTCCATGCAAGTCTGAATCCAATAGAGTAGTCACTAAACCTGAAATTCTAAAATGAGATCCTTTGACTCCATGTCTCAAAACCAGGTCACACTGATGCAAGAAGTGGGCTCCCATGGCCTTGGGAAGCTCTGCCCCTGTGGCTTTGCAGAGTACAGCCTCCTTCTCGGCTGCTTTTACAAGCTGGCATTGAGTGTCTCTGGCTTTTCTAGGTGCATGGTTGAATATGTTGATGGATCTACTATTCTGGGCTCCAGAGGACAGTGGCCCTCTTCTCACAGCTCCACTAGGGAGTGCTCCAATGGGGACTTTGTGTGGGGGCTCCAACCCCACATTTCCCTTTTGCACTGTCCTAGCAGAAGTTCTCCATGAGGGCCCCGGCCCTACAGCAAACTTCTACCTGGACATCCAGGTGTTTCCATACATCTTCTGAAATCTAAGCAAAAGTTCCCAAACCTTCATTCTTGACTTCTGTGCACCTGCAGGCTCAACAATTTGTGGAAGCTGCCAAGGCTTGAGGTTTTCACTCTCTGAAGCCATGGCCCAAGCTGCACCTTGGCCCCTTTTAGCCATGGCTGGAGCAGGTGTGATGCAGGGCACCAAGTCTTTAGGCTGCACACAGCAGGAGGGTCCTGAGCCTGACCCAGGAAACCATTTTTTTCCTCCTAGGTCTCTAGTCCTGTGATGGGAGGGACTGCTAGGAAGGTCTCTGACATGCCCTGGAGATATTTTCCCCCATTGTCTTGGCAATTAACATTTGGCTCCTTGTTACTTATGTAACTTTCTGTAGCAGGCCTGAATTTCTCCTCAGAAAATAGGTTTTTCTTTTTTTATCGCATTGTCAGGCTGCAAATTTTCCACACTTTTATGCTCTGTTTACTCCTGAATGCTTTGCCTACTTAGAAATTTCTTCCACCAGATACCCTAAATCATCTCTCTGAGGTTCAAAGTACCACAGATTTCTAGAGCAGAAGCAAAATGCCACCAGTCTCTTCGCTAAAGCATAACAAGAGTCACCTTTGCTCCAGTTCCCAACAAGTTCTTCATCTCCATCTGAGACCACCTCAGTCTGGACTTTATTGACTATGTCACTATCAGCATTTTGGTCAAAGCCATTCAACAAGTCTTTAGGAAGTTCCAAACTTTCCTACACTTTCCTATCTTCTTCTAAGCTCTCCAAACTGTTCCAACCTCTGCTTGTTACCTAGTTCCAAAGTCACTTCCACATTTTCAGGTATCCTTATATCACTGCCCAACTAGCTGTCACCAAGTCACTGTATTAGTCCATTTTCATATTCCTACGAAGAAATACCTGAGACTGAGTAATTTATAAAGAAAAGGAGGTTTAATGGACTCACAGTTACACATGTCTGGGAGGCCTCACAATTATGGTGGGCAGTGAAGGAGGAGCAAAGGAACATGTTACATGGCAGCAGGCAAGAGAGAGTGTGCAGGGAAACTGCCCTTTTAATGAAGCCATCAGTTCTCGTGAAACTTATTCACCAGCACAGAGCAGCATGTGAAAAACACACTCCCATGATTCAATTACCTCCCACCAGATCCCTCATATGACATGTGGGGATTATGGGAGCTACAATTTAATATTTGGGTGGGTACACATCCAAAACATCCAAACCATATCATGCATACATTGTGGAATGGCTAAGGAAAGCTAATTATACATAAAAGACCCACATATCCCTTTCATCTTACTGGTTAATGGCTTTCCTACTCAGCAAATATTTCATAGCAGCTTTTACATCTTTATTTCTCAAGCTATAGATTATGGGATTTAACATGGGGGTCACAACACCATAAAACATGGAAACAAGCCCCTCTGTAGTTTGCAAGTTGTCTTTCCCAAGGAGGTCTTGGGACTTTGAAGGTTTTGCATACATAAAGAAGATGGTACCATAAAATACGATTACCACAGTCAGGTGAGCTGAGCAGGTGGAAAATGCCTTGCGTCTTCCTGTGGCTGACTTCATTCTCAAGATGGTATAGAGGATAAACATATAGGAGAAAATAATGACCAACAGAGGAAGAACTAGGAAAGCAATATTTGACACTGCTAGGGTAACAATATTGAGGGATATATCAGCAGAAGCTAGCTTGAGGACAGCTAAGATCTCACCTAAGAAATGATTAATAATATTGTTCCCACAGAAAGGCAATCGCATGGCAAGTGATGGCTGCACAATTGAATTGATTCCACCAGAGAGCCATGATATAGAAGCCATCAGTATATACACCACCTTGCTCATGACGATGGGGTATCTCAGCGGGTTACAGATGGCCACGTAACAATCAAATGCCATCATGCCAAGAAGCAAACATTCTGTTGACCCCATTGCAAACCCAAAGAACATCTGCGCTGCACATCCAGAGAAGGAAATATTTATTTTCTTTGAGATTAAGCCACCAATGTTGAGGGAATGGAGGAGGATGTATAGCAGATATCCAGGAAAGAAAGGTTTCCCGGAAAGAAGTACATGGGTGTGTTAAGATGAAAATCAAAGATGCTTGCTATGATCAGAACACCATTGCCAATTAGAATTAATACATACATAACTAGAATCAAAGCAAAGAAAATGATCTCAAGTTTGGGGTAACCAGAGAGTCCCAGAAGAATGAATTATCTCACAAATGTTTGGTTTATCTTGTCCATGTCCCAGCTTTCAGGATGTCAAAGGAAGACTCAATATATAATATTTCACAACCAAGCAACAAATGTAACAAATAACTTGAATAAACATTACTCTATAATGAAAAAGAAACGAAACTGTTTGTTTCAAAGTTCTGCCATTCAGTTATCTTCAACAGTATTTGTGTCTAGAATACAATCACACTAGAATGCTAAGAGTTTCTGTGCCCTGTATCTGATATGTGAAGATCTACATAGGATCAGAAGTAAATTCAGACACAACTTTTCTTATTGTTGAAGACATCCCAAGTTGAGTTTTCTAAAAGCCTTACACTATTGCAGATGACAAACCTAACTTCTTCATTTAGTCAAGCCCAGTGAGAGAGCTCCAAAGAAGGAAAAAGACAACTCAAGCAGAATTGGAATTTTGACCCAGTGTTTAATAAAAATGTTTAGAATTTTAAAGCAGGTTTGATGTTCATGTACATTTGTTTGTTTGCCTAAAACTCTGAATGTCTTTCCAGTCAGTTAAATGTGTACTTTTATAGGGAAGATATTTGATAATAGTTAATTGAACCCCATATAATGTGTTTTAACATCTTTTCAAAGGTAAAGTTAGTTGTTGATCTCATTCTAACATCCCACTCTTACTGTTTCATTATTTCCTATGACAAGACCACTGTGTAGACCAGCTCTGCAGGTATATGATGGAGAATCTTTTCAGAACAATACATGATCTCTATTTGTTTTATTCCATGGCTTCAGAGTTACTCTTGAGAATTCGTTTGTTTGAGTACACCTGAAAAAAGAGTAATAACAGTCAAACACATTTGTGTGTATGTGTGTGTGTAGCACTTACAAAAAGCAAATGAATCTTCTCATTATCCCTAATTTATTTTTCTCAAATGGAAAAGACAGAATGTGGCCTATAAGTAAAAAGAGAAACTTAAAGCTCAGCTCTTTTGATTACAACACCACAGAATGTGGCCTATAAGTAAAAAGAGAAACTTAAAGCTCAGCTCTTTTGATTACAACACCAAAAGTTATTTTACCTTGTTTTCACAAAGTACTATCCAAAATTTTTAGCTTTGATGGAATTTCAATTTTTCTAATTTCATATGCATATAAATCACCTGAGGATACTGTTAACTTGTAAATTTTATGTTAGCACTTCTCGGGTAAGGCCTGTGATTCTTCATTTCTATTAAGTTTCCAGCATATGTTGAACAACTGGGAAGAGGCACATTTTGAGTAGCAAGACATTGGTTTATCTGTAGTGAGTTAGTAAAGAATCCATATATTTCTGATCCAAATAGATTTTCTTTTGTGTTATAATATGGACTGGCTTAAAAACCTGGAAAATGACTGAGAGTCTAATTCTTTTGTGTTTGCCAGCAAATTTCAGGGCCACATGTCGCTGTTCAGTACACTTCAGAAAACAAACACTATTGAAATATTTTATGACAGCAGGATAAACTTTTGCTGGACTACTATAATATGTGTATGATATTCCTGATTGCCTAACTTAAGCAAGTTCCTATTCTAACACAAGTAAAGGTGGGAAAAGTATGACACAGCATGACTGCCATCAATAAGTTCGTAATTCAATAACAAAAATACACATAGAACAATTTGATAAAGAATATATCATGTGGCCAGGGTGAATATTATAAGTAACTTCAGAAGGAGGAGGTAAATAAGAAATAAGTAAGTCAAGAGAGAATGCTGAAAGAATTTCAAACTTATACCAGATCTGGAAGCACAGAAGGAATGGGGTAGGTTTGGAAGAGAAGAGAGAAATAAAGGTATTTCAGAAGGGAGAGCAGCTTAATGTTTTAGAGGAGCAGATTGGCAGTACCTGCGTTTCAGACAGGGGAGTTTCAGTGGAAACACTCTGAAAAGTTAATGAGGCAGTAATATAGAAGAGACCAAAGGTTAGGAAGAAAAGCAATTACATTCCCTTTTGTATGTAAGGGACCTATTATCAGAACACCAAGCACAAAGTGACTGTTTAGCCCCTGTGACTTTAGCTACCTTTGAAACCTGACATTATGTAATTTGATTTTATGAGGTTTTGAATAGATATGTGACACAAGGAATTAAGATGCTTAGATTAATTAGGTTATTATCAATTACTGCCTGGTACACACACACACACACACACACACACACAAACACACATCATCATCATCATCATCTTTTCATAACTACCAGTTTTTAGATTAACCAAAATTGCAGGTTTAGGGTTCACATGGGCTGACAGTTCTGAGAATATCTGCAGAGGATCAACCCCTACTCTAAAACTCAGTTTGGTATGTGATGATAAGTGAAAAAATTTCTCTACAGTGTATAATGTCTTGGAGTCAGAAGTCAAACCAGACAGAGGGATTCTCATTTTGGAAACAGTTTAAAGAATACCAGTAGAACATTTGAACTTTTAAGAGAAGCACAAATGAATGTTGAATCCCCGAATTAGAGATGAGAAAATTGAGCCTCAAAGAAATTTTGAATTTATATTTACTGAGTTTAAGACTAGAAGTACCTATTAAAAATGCTTGTTGTTTATTTAAGAGAAAAAAATCACTTAAACAATTTCTATTGCAGACTTCTATGTGCCAGATGCTATGTTTGAAATTAGCAAACCTGACAAAAACAAGCAATGGGGAAAGGATTCCCTGTTTAATAAATGGTGTTGGGAAAACTGGCTAGCCATGCGCAGAAAGCAGAAACTGGACCCCTTCCTGACACCTTACACTAAAATTAACTCCAGATGGATTGAAGACTTAAACATTAGACCTAACACCATGAAAACCTTAGAAGAAAATCTAGACAAAATCATTCAGGTCACAGGCATAGGCAAGGACTTCATGACTAAAACACCAAAAGTGTTGGCAACAAAAGCCAAAATAGACAAATGGGACCTAATTAAACTCCAGAGCTTCTGTACAGCAAAGGAAACAATCATTAGAGTGAACTGGCAACCAACAGAATGGGAAAACATTTTTGCAATCTACAAAGGGCTAATATCCAGAATCTACTAAGAACTAAAACAAATTTACAAGAAAAAACAAACAACCCCATTCAAAAGTGGGTAAGGATATGAACAGACATTTTTCAAAAGAGGACATATATGAGGCCAACAAACATATGAAAAAATGCTCATCATCACTGGTCATTAGAGAAATACAAATCAAAACCACATTGAGATACCACCTCATGCCAGTTAGAATGGCGATCATTAAAAAATCTGGAGACAACAGACGCTGGAGAGGATGTGGAGAAATAGGAACACTCTTACACAGTTGGTGGGAGTGTAAATTAGTTCAACCACTGTGGAAGACAGTGTGGTGATTCCTCAAGGACCTAGAAATAGAAATTCGATTTGACCCAGCAATCCCATTACTGGGTATACATCCAAAGGATTATAAATCATTCTATTATAAAGACACATGCACACGTATGTTCATTGCGGCACTGTTTACAATAGCAAAGACCTGGAACCAACACAAATGCCCATCAATCATAGACTGGACAAGGAAAATGTGGCACGTATATACCACAGAATACTATGCAGCCATAAAAAAACAATGAGTTCATGTCCTCTGTACAGACATGGGTGAATCTGGAAACCATCATTCTCGGCAAACTGAAATAAGAACAGAAAATCAAACACTGCATGTTCTTACTCATAGGTGGGTGTTGAACAATGAGAACACATGGACACAGGGAGGGGAGCATCACACACTGAGGTCTGTTGAGGGGGAATAGGGGAGGGACAGTGGAGGGTAGGGAGGTTAGGGAGGGATAACATGGGGAGAAATGCCAGATATAGGTGACAGGGGGATGGAGGTAGCAAACCACATTGCCGTGTATGTACCTATGCAACAATCCTGCATGTTCTGCACATGTACCCCAGAACCTAAAGTGCAATCAAATACATATACTAAAAAAATAATTAGCTTACCTGGCTGAGGTCGC
Source organism: Alouatta palliata (assembly GCA_004027835.1). Lineage (NCBI taxonomy): Eukaryota > Metazoa > Chordata > Mammalia > Primates > Atelidae > Alouatta > Alouatta palliata. Next base: position 24,410 of record PVKV010023697.1, on the reverse strand, counting down.
ATGACTAGCATGGGCAAAAGCAAAATCCAAAGACCATTCTCCTTTCACTACTTCTCTGCCTAACAGGTAGTATTAAAATCTGTATAGAAATCATGTGTCAACCACAGAGAACAGTCAGTGAATAACACAAATAATAAACTGAGTTCATAAAGGTGAAACTTAAGTATAGTCAGTTAAAAATGTACAAGGAGAATGATTAATTCTTGAGGACTTAGTACTTCTTATCATGGAAGAAGATTCATGGTTGTGGGATTGAAACATCTGCCTTAGAACAGTCCATTTGCTTTAAAATTTTTCTACAGTGCTTCTTAGCATAGGTCAAAATTCTCCTCAAGCAGGCTACAGAAATCCTTTGAGGATGCATTGGATAAGGGACATCAACACTCTAGCAGCGCAATCAGGAAAGCAGAAGGAAGAAGACAGAAAGATACTGACTTGCCAGGAAAGGGGGTGATGTTCCAGATCCCACCTAGCCTTCCAGCCCAGGCCTGGAGAATCTGTTGGCTTTGCCTTCCAGACAAATGCAATGACAATAAATTTTAGGCTACCTAGACAGAGTCTTCTGCTCCAAGCCTTCCCCTCCTAGGAAGAAATGCTCTCACCAGTTCAATCCACCTTAAGCCAAGCCTGTCTTAGCTACCTTTGGTTTTCTTCTGATCCCAGCTCTTTAACTTGGTTCCCTCATGTACTGTGAGATAACATGAGATGTGGGGAAGGAGCTTGCTTGTCTTGCACACTCCTCTACACCTATGGCCTAACACAGTGGCAGCACATAAAAGATGGGTTTTTCTAGGCTTTTAAGCAATTTCCCTGTGTAGCATTTACAGATTAATGTTCAGAACTTTAATATGCACAACGTGTTTATTTGCAGCAAGTTCACTCTTTAAAAAAAAAAATATATATATCTTTCTGTCAGTACTAACAAGCTGCCATCTTATAGAGAGACTAACTGTTTCACGCACTGCAAGTACAAAGGCATCACCTAATTCTCACTTGAACAGATACGGCATGGGCTTAGACGAGTTAAAAAATGCTTGGGATTCAGAAACAAAAACCTTAGTTTTGAGGTTATTTTTTCATCTGATATGTAGCTTGGTTTTCATTTGTTAAATAGTTACAGAAATACCTACCCTACTTTTCTCACAGTTTTTTTTTGAGAAAAAAATGAGCTAGCATATAGAAATTGTTTTATGGATTAACCAGTACTATGCAGATTATAATAATGATATTATAATCATAGCCATATTTGGTAATACCACATTGATAGCTGTATTGCCTAGTGATATTTACACTATGAATCCATATCTAATAATAGCTTTAATTATAAATTTTAAAAGTATGGTATCATGGTATTCAGGACTTACCTTTACAATGATAAATTATGACCCCCCCTCCTAGAAGAACCAAGTACTATTTCCTAGTATTTTTTTAATATATTTTTTATTGCATTTTAGGTTTGGGGGTACATGTGAAGAACATGCAAGATTGTTGCATAGGTACACACATGGCAGTGTGATTTGCTACCTTCCTCCCCATCACCTATATCTGGCATTTCTCCCCATGCTATCCCTCCCCAACTCCCCACCCCCCGCTGTCCCTCCCCTTTTTCCCCCAACAGACCCCAGTGTGAGATGCTCCCCTCCCTGTGTCCATGTGTTCTCATTGTTCAACACCCACCTATGAGTGAGAATATGCGGTGTTTGATTTTCTGTTCTTGTGTCAGTTTGCTGAGAATGATGGTTTCCAGCTTCATCCATGTTCCTACAAAGGACACAAACTCATCGTTTTTGATGGCTGCATAATACTCCATGGTGTATATGTGCCACATTTTCCCTGTCCAGTCTATCATCAATGGGCATTTGGGTTGGTTCCAGGTCTTTGCTATTGTAAACTGTGCTGCAATGAACATTCGTGTGCATGTGTCCTTATAGTAGAATGATTTATAGTCCTTTGGATATATACCCAGTAATGGAATTGCTGGGTCAAATGGAATTTCTATTTCTAGGTCCTTGAGGAATTGCCACACTGTCTTCCACAATGGTTGAACTAATTTACACTCCCACCAACAGTGTAAAAGCGTTCCTATTTCTCCACATCCTCTCCAGCATCTGTTGTCTCCAGATTTTTTAATGATTGCCATTCTAACTGGCGTAAGGTGGTATCTCAATGTAGTTTTGATTTGCGTTTCTCTAATGACCAGTGATGATTAGCATTTTTTCATATGTTTGTTGGCTTCACGTATTCAATATATGTATTCAATATAGTACTGGAGGTTCTATCCAGAGCAATCAGGCAAGAAAAGGAAATAAAGGGTATTCAAATAGGAAAGGAGGAAGGAAAATTGTCTGTATTTGCAGATGACATGATTGTATATCTAGAAGATCCCATCGTCTCAGCCCAAAATCTCCTGAAACTGATAAGCAACTTCAGCAAAGTCTCAGGATACAAAATCAATGTGCAAAAATCACAAGCATTCCTATACACCAATAACAGACTTAAAGACAGCCAAATCAAGAACCAACTGCCATTCACAATTGCTACAAAGACAATAAAATACCTAGGAATACAACTAACAAGGAACGTAAAGGACCTCTTCAAGGAGAACTACAAACCACTGTTCAATGAAATAAGAGAGGACACAAACAGATGGAGAAACATTCCATGTTCATGGCTAGGAAGAATCAATATCGTGAAAATGGCCATACTGCCCGAAGTAATTTACAGATTCAATGCTATCCCTATCAAGCTACAAATGACCTTCTTCGCAGAACTGGAAAAAACCACCTTAAACTTCATATGGAACCAAAAGAGAGCCTGCATAGCCAAGTCAATTCTAAGCAAAAAGAACAAAGCTGGAGGCATCACACTACCGGACTTCAAACTATACTACAAAGCTACAGTAATCAAAACAGCATGGTACTGGTACCAAAACAGAGATAGAGACCAATGGAACAGAACAGAGGCCTCCGAGGCAACACAACACATCTACAACCATCCGATCTTTGACAAACCTGACAAAAACAAGCAATGGGGAAAGGAGTTCCTGTTTAATAAATGGTGTTGGGAAAACTGGCTAGCCATGTGCAGAAAGCAGAAACTGGATCCCTTCCTGACACCTTACACTAAAATTAACTCCAGATGGATTAAAGACTTAAACATAAGACCTAACACCATAAAAACCCTAGAAGAAAATCTATGCAAAACCATTCAGGACATAGGCGTAGGCAAGGACTTCATGACCAAAACAGCAAAAGCATTGGCAACAAAAGCCAAAATAGACAAATGGGACCTAATCAAATTCCACAGCTTCTGCACAGCAAAAGAAACAGTCATTAGCGTGAATCGGCAACCAACAGAATGGGAAAAATTTTTGCAGTCTACCCATCTGACAAAGGGCTGATATCCAGAATCTACAAAGAACTGAAACAGATTTACAAGAAAAAAACAAACAAGCCCATTCAAAAGTGGGCGAAGGATATGAATAGACACTTTCCTAGTATTTATGTCAGCATTATGAATTAAGCTCAGGTTCAACAAAAGATGCCATATTCCATAGATGTGGAACAGTAAATATTTGTTATGCAACAGTTACTGTAATTGTTCCCTGATTCCCAAAGCAATTTAAAGTTGGAGCAAGAGATCTGTGGAATGGAGAAACATGATGTGTTAGGGACAGTGCCCCACAGACCCAATTAAGAGGGGTGCTGGGAAAATAGATTGTGGCTTAACTAAAGCTCACAGATGAAATAACACTCTCCTGCCCACATAACTTCTAGGAGCAGAGGCAGATGTTCACCAATCAAACTTTATAAAATGTGAGAGCTTCCTAGTTTAAAATATATCTACCAAAGTTAATTCAAAGTAAGAGCTTAATAAATCAAATAATGTTTACTAAAACGAAATGCTAGAATTGAAAAATGACCTAGATATTATGAATGAAATAAAATGGAGACTACCTATGAATTAAATGCATTGTTGCTTAACTTTTCACTTACTTATGTTTATTCTTTTGGAAAAATTAATTTTATGCAGCATGCAATTTTCAAGATTTTTTGAAATGAAAAGAAATACAGATAAGCAATAAAATAAATAGATCCATGGGACAAAAGCAACTCTATATGTTTAAGGCGAGAAAAGTGAAAAACAAACCCAGAATGGATAGTTTGGGGCATTATTGGGAAGAAAGAACCTCACTGAATTGAAGTGTCTTAGCAAAGTCTATTAAGCTATATTTTAGCTATTAACACTTAGTTTCTGTAATTTTCTAATACATGTCACATTTCACGTACAATACTTGAATTCTGAGAAATAACAATTTACTCAAAAAGCAGAAACAGTATTTATGTATGCACATAGACATAAACACACTCACATGCAAACACAGCTCTCCCCAACACACACACCACAAACCATGGTATGTGTACATTGAATACAAATAGATATATATGAAGGGTTTTCTAATATTATAAGATCATAGAGGTCTAGAGCTAGAAAACTCTGCAAAAATCATTTAGTAAGACCTCTGTTTCTATAGATGAATAAACTGAGGTAAAAGTGATAAAATACTATTCCAAAGTCTTTGTTAGCATTTGGCCTAGAAAGAATTCAGAACAGTCACTCTTCAGAAGAAGCAGATAATGACAATAATGATACCATATGAATTTTTACCAATTCTTAGACAATAGCTAATGAAACAGTCTGAAAATATAGGCCTCATATGCCTGGAAGCTAAAGGACTCCTACATAAAGTGAGTAGTAAGATATTTTATTAACCTGAGGAGAGATTATTGGAGATCTATTATAGAACTTCCCTTCTGAATCAGAAAAGCACTAGAATCAACAAAGGGGAGCCTTTATTCTCTTTTTGGAAGTGGCCTCTAAGGGAAATAAGATGAGAGGCCATAGAGGCATTCAAGCAATGCAACAAGGTATGAAAACCTATGCATCCCATTGTCTCTCTCAAGAGCAGGAAATAGACATAAAAATTGATCTGCTTCTCAGCGGAAAACTCAGAGATGAATGGCAGTTATAAGTTGGCTACTGAAAGGATCCAAGAGGAGCCATAGCTAGCAAATGGGTTATACTGGCTCATTATCTGGTTTCCAGGTGGATAACAATGAATCTTGATTGAGATAGACACTTATTCTGGATTTAGGGCTGCATATGTTGCAAATAAAGCAAATACTACTTCCATCACTAGTTTAGGCCAAGAGCAAATGTATTATTATAATTTGGATGTTGGTTACCTAATTAAAGAACTCTAAAATTTAACACTGAGTAACAAAGCGTCATAAATAGATTTATATCCATTCCCATTCACAAGACATGGACAAATGAAAATTGAAATGAACAGCTGAATCCCCTGCTTACAAAACTGGAGAGTAACAAGGACTAAAGGGATGTGTTTCACAACTGAATATGTGTTAAAACTTGCTGTATACATGGCATTAAAGGGAGGTCACCATTGGATGTATTGTTAAGTTACTGTAGAAGATACAGAGAAGACAGTGGGAATGATACAGGTACTCACAGACACTCCTCTGTTTCTAACACTTTTTCTTTTTATGTGCCTGCTTCTGTGTTGGTGGGACATTCTTTGCATTTATGAGTTCCAGAAGATTATTTGCTGACCACGACACCATGACAAGACATCTAAATATCACTACTGCCCACATTCCTAAGGAATGGTAATATGGATCATTCTCTCTTTTCACCTTTTAAAAGTGGGATTAATGGTTTCTGTCTTTTTTACCTGGTGGATGATGCAGGCCTATATGCTTGCAGTTATCCAACCCAACTGCAATATAATGGAATTGATAAAGGGGAATCCCTGACCATATTTACATTGCTGCCAACTTTATGAGTCTGTTCTCTAACTGAACCTAACAGTCCTACTCCAGGGAGGATAATCTAGATAAAATAAATTAAAAGTGGAGGAAAGGAGAAGTAATTGCAGCTATGAAAGGAGCCTATGAGAGGCTCTTTGGCATACTCTAAAATACATTCGGATGTGACTACTACAGTATGACACTAACCTGGGAAGATCAACATTTGGGGTTCAAAATATACACTCAAACTCTATTTAAGCAGTAAGCAGTTAACGACAACAACGTATTTAGCGTATAATCCAACATTAATTGAATTGTTCTGAAAGACAGTTTCTCAAAAGTGGCCTGGAAAATATGATTGAAGTTTTCAGAACTCTCCTTCGTGGACTGAAATTTCTTCCTCCTGCAGGACTATGTCCTGTGTCTCTGTTAAAGCCTTATATGAGTAAACATTCTGGAATCACATGTGTTCTGTAAAATAGCCAACCCCAGGTAAATGCTGCAATGTTTAATTTAAAAATCTGGCCTCTCTTGAAATTTATTTATTTATTTTTATTTCTTTTTAACAGATGGGGTCTTGCTCTGTCACTTGGGCTGGAGTACAGTGGCACAATCATAGCTCACTGCAACCTTGGACTCCTGGGCTCATGCAATCCTTCCATCTCAGCCTCCCAAGTACCTGGGACCACAGCTGTGCACAGTCATGCCTGGTTAATTTTTAATATTTTGTAGAGACATGGTCTCAATATGATGACCAGGCTTCTCTTGAAATTTAGAAAATCAGTTAATAAACATCCTGAACTATCTTATAGCAACAACTCACTGAAGTGAGAAATAATGTCTTTTATATGACTCACGCACCCTTTTCATGGTTCACAGTACTCACCAGTACTGTCTCATTCTTAATTGGAGGAATTCTTCATTCTTAACTCGTATCACAATTTGTGTTCCTGGAAGTGCATTCTCATAGACTACAATGTGAATGGGGGCCACTGGATATGTGTCATTTAGATATGTACACACACACACACACACACACACACACATCTCCTGGATATAATTACATAATATATAACATAATGTAATTATGTCCAGAATTTGCTTCAAAGTAATCTAAAGGAAGAAGATAAGTACGTATGGATAATGATGAAAGAAGGTTGATCATGTGTAATTATTTAAGCTGTAAATTAGCACACTGACTTTTATTAAACTGTTCTCATTCTTTTGTTAAATATTTGAAAATGAAAATTTTCAAAAAAGTTCTAAAGAAAAAACATATACATCATATATATAAATGTGTGTGTATATAAATAGAGTTATATGTGTGTATGTGTATGTATTTAAACAGAGCTGCAAACATATTGGGGGAAACATGTAATGGTATTTAGGGTAGTAATATGATCTTTCTAATGGTAATTTAGCCAGAAACTTTAAAAGTTTATACCACCTGGCCTATTAATTTCATGTCTTAGAGTTTATCCTCTGAAAACATGTGTTAGACATTGAAAAAAATTAACTCCAAGTGCTCATAGTAGATCTAATAAATCAAAATAAAAACATGATGAATGTATGACTCCTGCTTACTAAGAGAAACATTAGAATGGTATCTTTGGGAGGTGCCCATGGTGACAACAATTTTTCTTTTTTAATTCTTTTTGTTTTTTAAGAATTTTAGAAAATACTGAATTTAAAAATTTCAGAAAACATTATATTAATGATACACTAATGTGGTGACTTTTAGTGAGAAATACCTGGCTGTAGTAATTATTAGCTGAGAGTAAACAGAGGGATAAATAACAACTTTTAGTCCTCACTATGGAGTCTTCAATTCTGAAATTCTAGGACACTGTGAAGCTGATATTGTGCTAGGTGCTTCCTCCAACTTATTGAAACTTTAAATGATACTAAGACCTGGATTTTTTAAATTATTTTATTTCCTTATTACAAGTAAGATAACTACAGCTTAGAAAGAAAGAATAATCTCTCCAATATCACATAGGTAGTTTATGGAACTGCAGATTTTGTACTACTATTTCCACAGCTTATAGTGCGACTGTTTTCCCCTATGCTTCTCTACAGAAACACTCATTTCAGACATCACCGGGGCTGAGATTCTAAAAGAATCAATTATGTTTGTGAAATCTGTATCAGAGTATGTTGGAGTTTGTAGCAAACTACAGTTCTCAGTGATTCTAGCTGAGCAGTGCTAGCGAATGCAAAGGATAAACATCTGTCTCTCTAACCATGATTTCTCCAAAAAAGGTTCTCACTGATTTACCCATGAGTCCATCTTTGTGCTTGTTAAACAAAGACGTACATTTCCTGGTTTTCTTAATGAATTGGTTTAGGGTTCAGCAGATATTTTACAGCAGCTTTTACATCCTTATTTCTCAAGCTATAGATTATAGGATTGAGCATGGGGGTCACTACCCCATAAAACAGAGAAATGAGCTTGTCTGATGCTTGCAATTTTTCTTCCCCAATCAGGTCTTGAGACTTTGCTTTTGCATACATAAAGAAGATAGTACCATAAAATATGATCACCACAGTCAGGTGAGCTGAGCAGGTGGAAAATGCCTTGCGTCTTCCTGTGGCTGAGTTCATTCTCGAGATGGTGTAGAGGATGAGCATATAGGAGAAAAAAATGACCATCAGTGGAAGAACCAGGAAGGCCACATTTGATATCACCATGGTGATAATATTGAGGGATATATCAGCACAAGCTAGCTTGAGGACAGCTAATATTTCACATGTGAAATGATTGATAATTTTATTCCCACAGAAAGGCAGTCTCATTGCAAGTGATGTTTGCACAACTGAACTGATTCCGCCGGAGAGCCAGGACACAGAAGCCATCAGTACATATGCCACCTTGCCCATGACGATGGAGTATCTCAGCGGGTCACAGATGGCCACATAACGATCAAATGCCATCATGCCAAGAAGCAAACATTCTGTTGACCCCATTGCAAACCCAAAGAACATCTGTGCTGCACATCCAGAGAAGGAAATGTTTCTTTTCTTGGAGATTAAGCTCACCAGTGTTGAGGGAACAGAGGAGGATGTATAGCAGATATCCAGGAAAGAGAGGTTGCCCAGGAAGAAGTACATGGGAGTGTGAAGACGAGGATCAAAGATGCTTACTATGATCAGAACACCATTGCCAATTAGAATCACTAGGTACATTACTAGAATCAGAGCAAAGTAAACAATCTCAGTCTTTGGGTATCCAGAGAGACCCTGAAGAATAAATTCTGATACAAGTGTCTGATTAATCTCATCAATGTCATCTGCTTTCGGGAAATCAAAAGAAGATCTAACAGAAAATATATTTACCGCCAAGAAACAAACAGTATAAATTACCTGAACAATCATTCTTTTAGCAGATATTAGAAGAAGTGCTTGCTTGAAGTTCTGACATCCAGTTATCTTCAATAATATGTGTGACTAGAACACAATGACATTGGGAATGATGGAAATACCTATACCCTATCACTAACATGTGAAAAATCTACCTATGATCAGACACACATGGAAAAGTACTTTTTCCTGCTGTTGAGGACATGTTCCTGAATTGAGGACACTTTCCTGAGCTGAGGTTGCTAAAATCCCTGGCCAATCAACAGCTCTAAGCCTACCATCTTCATTTCATCGACCCCAGCAAACAAGCAGTAAAGAGGGCAAAGGACTACTCAACAAAGACTGGAATTTTAATTCAGCAATTTTTAAAGTGGTTAAAATTTCACAGCAACTTTGATATTTTTGTGTGTTTATTTTTTTCTAGGCCTGATACTATACCTTATAGTCAGTTTAATCGTGTATGTTATAGACATTTAATAATAATACATTGAATCACATATCCTGAAATTTGACAACTGTTTAAAGGCATAGTTAGTTGTTGATCTCATAGTATCTTGTATGACTGTTCCTATGACAAGATCGTTGCACGGACCAGCTCTGCATGAATGTGATAGCCTTTGGAGAACATTATATAGTCTCTTTATATATTTTACTCTGTAGCTGTAGCTCAAGAGTCTGTCTTGATAACTTACTCATTTAAGTCAACTGATGAAAACAGTAACAATGTTTAAATACTTCATATAAATATGTATGTATGTATATATACCTCATTTTATGATTTACAAATTATAACATTCTTTACATTAACTCAACTTTTCTACTAAAAAGTACAGAACTTGGCCAAGATTAACTAGCTAGTAAATAGTAAAATGGAACGTAAAGCTAATATTTTTTGACACCAATTCTAGTTAGTTTATGCCTTCGGGAATTTTCATATACATGTAAAGCATCTGGGAATCTTAAAAACCTTCAGATTCTCTCTTAGTGTCCAGGGAGGGTCCTGAGATTCTGCATTTCTTGCAGGTGCCCAGGTGACGCTTATGCCAGTGGTCCCAAAAGTACTTGAATAGCAAGGCTTAGTCTATACTGAGTTGGCCAATGATCTAGATAGTTCTAATTCAAGCTAATTTTATTTTGCCTTATCAGGTAGATTGCCAATAAGAACCTGGAAAATTTCAAGAGCATAATTCTTTGATGTTTTACAGAAACTCCAAATTGACACCATATTGTTAAAAACTCTTTTAAAATGTTATTGAAACACGTATTTTTTTTTAAAGCAGCATGTTAAAAGTATCTTTCATTACAAAGTTCACAATTTAGGTAAGGATTTAAGAAAAGAACATATGAAAATATATGTTACAGACACTTTCTATAGCTTAAGTGAAAATTACGGTTTTTCCCAGAAGGAAGAATTTCATGGTAAATAAATTAGGCAAAGGAGAACTCTGGAGTTTCAGTCTTCAGCTGAACCTGGAAGCATGGAAAAGAATTAGACAAGGTTAAAAGAGAAAAGGGGTAACTCATAGTGAGAAGGTGGACAAAAGTTAGGAGTAAGCTGACTGGCAGCACACGGGAAGTTCTGTGAGAGTGGTGGGAAGCACATCTGAGAAAAAAAGTCTGACAGGTGCATAGAGAAAGGCTCTAAAATCGGGCAGAAAAATTGGCATTTCTTCTGGTGAAAAAGACATCCATCATTAGAAAACACAGAGCATGGGTAAGTGCCCAGCCCATGTGACTTTAGCAGTTTTCTAAATCTGACCTCATAATTCCCTGTAACTCGGAGAATTACAGCATTTAGATTAGCGGAGTTGTCACTACTTACAGACTAGGCATGAAAATTGATCTTTCCATAATCACTACTAGATTTGATGGTCAAAATCACAAGTTTAGGTCTGCATGGGCTAACAGTTTTGAGAATTTTAGCACATCTGCTCTTCCCCACACTGTGACTGTTGGTCACATGACAGTCACTGGGAAATTTTGTATAGAGCAGATATTATGAGGAGTCAGAAATCCAACTCAACAGAATCTTCACTACAAGAAAAATTTAGTTAAGGAGATGCAATAGAAATATTTAAACATTGAAGAAAAAGGCAAGGAAGAGAAAATACAATCTCGGTCTTAAAGATGAAAAAAAACCTGAGCCCACAATAGATTGTTAACTTTTATTATTATTTAGCTTTAAGGGAGTCAGAGAGAGAGAGAAGGGGGGAAGAGGGCATGGAGGAAAGAGGGCAGGGAGGAAAGACAGAAGGGAGGATGGGAGAAAGAGAGGAAGGGTGGAAGGGAGAGAGAGAGAGGAAGGGAAATAAGAAAAGAAGAAAAAGAAATAAGAAAAGGAGGGAGGGAGGTAGGGAAGGAAGGAAGGAGGGAGGGAAGGAAGGAAAGAAGGAAGGAAGGAAGGAAGGAAGGAAGGAAGGAAGGAAGGAAGGAAGGAAGGAAGGAAGGAAGGAAGGAAGTTTATGTACTGTAAGTATCACTTAACACTTATCTGAATACATATGACATTGCGATAGCATAGTGGAAAAGTGCCTGACACTAGAATCAAAGTCTTTGGTTTGAAGTTCTTTGCCTGCAATTTATAGCCTCAGTCTTCTTAATTGTAAAATAGTGATTACCTGCATTACTTTACTTGTTGAATATTCTAAAATATATATATGGTGTATGAAAATTTCTTTAAAGATTAATGAACATAATACAAGTAATAATTAAATAATACTAATAATTCACAGCTGTATTTTGGTGATAAATTGGTACCTATATTGTTTCTAAGTATTCAAATTAAAATGCATATTGAATAGTACCTTTACATATAGATTGAGTTTAATTATGTTTCATATAATTCAGGACTTACTTTATAGTGATAAATTATGTCTACCTCCTAGAAGAACCAAGTACTTTTTATTAGTATTTATGTCAGCATTCCGAATTAAGGTCAGGTTCAACGAGATGCCAGATTCTCCAGATGTAGAAGAGTAAATACTTGTTATGCAACAGCTATTATAATTGTTCCCCAATTCCCAAAGCAATTTAAAGTTGGAGTGAGAGATCTGTGGAATGGAGAAACTTCTGGTGTGTTAGGGACAGTGTCCCACAGACCCAATTAAGAGGGTTGCTGGGAATAGACTGAGGGTGAACTAAAGCTCACAAATGGAATGACGCTCTCCCACCCACATAACTTTTAGAAATAGAGGTAGATGTTCACCAAACAAACTTTATGAAATGTTGAGAGTTTCCTAGTTTAAAATATATCTACTGAAACAAGTTAGTCTACGGCCATACCACCCTGAACGCACCCGATCTCGTCTGAAACAAGTTAATTCAAAGTAAGAGATTAATAATTCAAATCATGATTACTAAAATGTAATGCTAGAAGTGAAAAATTATCTAGATATTATAAATGAAATAAAATACATATTAGCTATGAATTAAGCACATTATGATTTAACTTTTTTGCTTACTTTACCTTAATTATTTTTGATAAGTTAAATTCATACAGGATGTCTTCACTAAACTTTTTTGAAATGAAAAGTAATACTGACAAACAATAAGTAAATCCACAGGACAAAAGCAAATTCACAAGTTTTAAACCTCAAAAGTAAAAAGTCCAAAATGAATAGTTTGGAGTACGATTCGAATAGGCATATTATTGAATTAACGTGTTTTCGCAAAGCCTATTAAGCTACATTGTAGATATCAACACTAAGATTCACCATAAAATACTTGGGTTCTGAAAAATAACAGTTGGCTTAATAAAGCAGGAGAATAATTTATTCATACACATACCCCACAAAGCATCGTATAGAAGCATTAAAATAAAAATGGAAACATGTCAGGGATGTATATTTAAAATCATGATCTCTTAAAGCTGAAAAATTCTACAGAAGTCCTATAGTAAGATTTATCTTTTTATAGATTAGTAAACTGAGGTATGAAGTAATTAAATAATGTTTCAAAGTCATACAGTAGTAAGTATGTCATAATTACAAAAGTCTAATAGTCAAGATAATAAGTACAGGAGCTCTCTGTACTATGTTCGCAAACTGTCTATAAACCTAAAGTTATTCCAAAATAACATTATTTAAATAAACAGAAATTAAAATACATCTAGGATTCTTATTTTTTTAATTGCAGTATCACAGAAGTTTTGAGACCAAAAATACCATAGAAGTCAGCTAAGATTCCATTTTCTATAAGTGAGTAAATTGAGATATAGTGATAAAATAGTGTTCAAAGTCACAAAAATCACTGTTAATATTTCAATTAGTAACAACTACAAAGTCTAATATTCTAAGTGACAAATTTCCAAAATAAAGAAATGATAAATGTTTGAGATAATTAATATGCTAAATACTTTCATCTGATCAATACACATCCTATGTAATGAAACATCATTATTACCCTATAAATATGTACAATTATTATTCATCAATTTAATTTTTTTTTTTTTTTAGATGAACTCTCACTCTGTTGCCCAGGCCAGAGTACAGTGGCACAATCCTGGTTCACTGCAACCTCTGCTTTCCGGTTTCAAGTGATTCTCTTCCCTCAGCTTCCAGATTAGCTGGGACTACAGGCGTCCGCCACCATGTCTGGGTAATTTACACATTTTTAGTAGAGACAGGATCTTGCCATGTTGGCCAGGCTGGTCTTGAACTCCTGACCTTAAGTGATCCACCCACCTCAGCTTCCCAAAGTGCTGGGATTACAGGCATAAGCCACCGTGCCCAGCTGAAAAAATAGTAATTTTTAAAAAAAAATTTAAAAGATCTTGCCACGATACTCTGCTATTTTACCACATCTGATTACACATTAAACAGAGGGTTAGCTGGGCACAGTGGCTCATGCCTGCAATCCCAGCACTCCGGGAGGGCGAGGAGGGTGGATCATCTGAGGTCAGGAGTTTGAGACCAGCCTGGCCTATATGGTGAAACCCCATCTCTACTAAAAATACAAAAATTGGCCAGGCGTGGTGGTGAGCGCCTGTAATCCCAGCTACTCAGGAGGCTGAAGCAGGAGAATCAGCCTTGATCCCGGGAGGTGGAGGTTGCAGTAAGCCATTGCACTCCAGTCTGGGCAACAAGAGCACAAGTCCCTCTCAAAAAAATATAAATATAAAGAGACGCTGACAATCAAAAAAACGATACCCTTCTAAAAAAATTTACTTTCATGTTTAATAATTATCAAAATTTGAAATATATTTATAATATTTTCATATATTATATACTAATAATTAAAATAATAGAAGGAATTTTCTAACACTTGACCATATGGTCATGGTAAATATATTTTTCTTCAACTTAATTTATTCCAATTATTTTGTCGTTAAATATAATGATCAATTAAAGACTTTTAAAATTTTAAGAAGTATTTTAAAACATTTTTTTCTATTTAAAAACCTGGGTTTATTTATTATAGTTTAAATTTTGAGAAGTTTTTTCTAGTGTCCTACTTTTTAAATTAGTTTTGTCAAAAAAATATGTACTGGAAACTAATATGTGCCAGCCATATTCTAAGTACTGGAAATCCAGTGTCTGATTTAGCATTTTGTAAAGAACTGAGGGCTAGAAAAATAATTGTATTAAGTACACATGACATATAATGGCCACATTAGCTATATGAGAAAATAACTAATCCTTCTTAGAAAACTACTAAAGTAACAACATTTTTTCCAATAAATATAGTTGAAATAAAATGTTAGAAAATTCCATTACTTTAATGGGGAATATATTTACATCAACATTTTAGAACAAAAATTGGCACATGAAATATAAACTGAAACATATCCATCAATAAAATGATAAAAAGAAAATAAGTGAGTCGTATATTTTTTCTTTTTCCTCCCCAAACATAGAGTGCTTTCTTTTTACAAATATCCATGCTATTTTATTGATTTATATTTTGACAAATTTTTATGAGCCCCAAGAGATAATTTCAGTAAAACATTACTTTTATCTTCATTTCTTATGCTTCACTTCTTAACAGTAATACCTAGCAGCATCCTGAAGTTCATAAAATATGTTCATACCCATTATGGCATATAAGAAACATTTTTTAGTATCTATTATCTTCAAGAGAATGAAATTGCTACAATCCCTCTCAAGGAAATCTGAACGTAGTGAGATAAACAGATCTATAAAGTAGTGAATATAATTTTATGACTAGTAGAAAATGATGCATAAGTACAATGTTATTATGCTTCTATAGTAATTTCCTCTCCCCTGCTTTAATGTGCCTAGTAATGCTAAAAGGTCACAAAAAAGTTCATTAGAATTTAATGCTTTATAAGCCTCATCAACAAACAGCTTAAGAGCAAAACTGCATATATTTATACCAGAGTATGGTACGTGAAGATCCACAATATTGCTATCTATATATCTTCAGTTCATCTCCTGATTAATTTCCTAAAACATTACTAGCTTAATTTCTCAGAATGTTCCAGTATGTCAATTCAGACACTAGAATAATTTTGGTGTTCTCATCTTGAGTCTTTTCCTGCCTCATTTCTTAGTCAAAGATAGATTAATTGGAGGGGAGGTTAAAAAGCTATCTGACCGACTGGGCATAGTGGCTTATGCCTATAATCCCAGCACTTTGGGAGGCCAAGGCAGGCAAACCACGAGGTCAAGAGATTGAGACCATCCTGGCCAACATGGTGAAACCCTGTCTCTACTAAAAATATAAAAATTAGCTGGGCCTGGTGGCATGCCTGTAGTCCCAGCTACTCGGGAGGCTGAGGCAGGAGAATCACTTGATCCCAGGAGGCAGAGATTGCAGTGAGCCAAGATCATGCCAATGCACTCCAGCCTGGCGACAGAGTGAGACTCCGTCTCAAAACAAACAAACAAACAAAAAAATGCTATCTGACTGATGCTTTAATTTGAAGTAAATAATCTAAGCAATGTGTTTCTCTGATGGCACTTCTTAAATTGAGTATTAATAAGGACCTAGATTATTCCTTTCACGTCTTGATCACCACTCAAACACTAGCAATAGCGGTAAGTTATTTTTAAAAAGAGGAAGATATAGCATGGTCAGGCATGGTGACTCAGGCCTGTAATCCCAGCACTTTGGGAGGCCCAGGTGGGTAGATCATCTGAGCTCAAGAGTTCAAGACCAGCCTGGGCAACATAGTGAAATCCCACCTCTACCAAAAATACAAAAAAAAAATTAGCCAGGCATGGTGGCGGGCACCTGTAATCCCAGCTGCTCAAGAAGTGAGGCATACGAATTGCTTGAGCCTGGGAGGTGGAGGTTGCAGTGAGCTGAGATGTTGCCACTGCACATCTTGCCTGGGTGACAGAGTGAGATCCTGTCTCAAAAAATAAATAATTTTAAAAAGAGGAAGATATAGAACAAAACATGTGGTGGGGGTTGGGGGCAGGAAGTAGAGAATACAAAAAGAAAGTAAAAGTAGTACTCAAAAGTCATTTAAGTGGTTTCAAAGACAGAGGTACTACTACGTGGAAGTTCACCAAACCAGTTTGTTATTTCTCCCGTTCATCGGTAAAATCATCAATCAAGCGTGGCAACAAATTTGAACTTCCAGCCTAGTTCAATTTATTGTATAGAAAACTAATGAAAATATGCAGTTGCTTATATTATATTACCTTAGTTGTAGAGTAGCTGTTGGAGCCTGGTCAAAAAATCCAACTTTGACTGTGTAAAGATGAGCTAAATGAGTGTGCTAGCTGTATGTTTATCTCCATGATCACCTGGAAATCAGGGACTGGTATTTGGTCAAGAGAAAGATGAAATGTCCTGGCTTATCCTTAATAATGTGCTATCTGAAGTCCAAAACTCCCCTGGAGTCATCCTGTACTAATTTGTTTACAATAATGCTTTGCATGTGGCTTAATTTTTTACATGTCAGATTTTAGCTACTGGCCAGTGGGGTATAAAAAACCTCTAATCAAACTTAAGCCTTGGCTCTATTGAGACCACACTATGTTGATATATATCTTGGTGTTTCATAATTGAAAGATAAAGTATGGTTTCATAAAATAAGTTATCTCTTCTCTTTAATTTTTTGGAAAATTTCAAAAATGATTGTCATCAATTTGTCTTTAAATGTTTGATAGAATTGTCCAGTGACGCCATCAAGACATAGTTTTCTTTCGGGGGAGGTTTCTTATTAGTGATTCATTCTCCTTACTTGGTATTGGTCTATTCTGATTCTTTATTTCTTCATGATTGTCTTAGTAGGTTGTATGTTTCTAGAAATTTATCCATTTCTTTTAGGTTATTCAATTTGTAGAATATAATTGTTCACAGTAGTCTCTTATAATCCTTTATATTTCTGTGGTATCAGTTTTACTTTCTCCTTTTTAATTTATAATTTTATTTGTTCTCTCTCTTTTCTTTAAAGGCCAATTTCTAGTTTTGTTAATCTGTTCTATTATTTTATAATTTTTATTTCAGGTATTTCTGCTCCGATTTTTATTATTACAAGAAAAGAAAACTACAAACCAATTTCCCTGATGAACAAAGACACAAAGTTCTCAATAAAATACTAAACTAAGTTTAACAATACATTAAAAGAATCATACACCATGACCAAATGGATTTATCCTTGGGATGCAAGTATGGGTCAACATACATAAATCAATAAATATGATACATTATATTAAATGGGCAAACAATAAAAATCATAAGAAGCATCTCAATAGATACAAAAAAGCATTTAACAAGATTCAATATATTTTTATGATTAAAAAATAACAACAAATGAGGTGTAGAAGGAATGTATTTCAACATAATAAAGACAATATATGACAAGCCTATAGCTAATATTATACTTGATGGCATAAAGCTGGGAGCTTTTTCTCTAAGATGAGGAACAAGACAAGTATGCTTACTCTCACCACTTCTATTTAATATCATCCTGTAAGTATAGCCAGGGCATTTACAAAAAAACAAATAAACAAACATAGAAAGAGAGAGAAACAAAAGGCATAGACATCCAAATAAGGAAGAAAAAAATAAAATAATCTTTGCTTGCAGATGACATATTCTTATGTATAGAAAACCCTGGAGGCTCTACCAAATTATTGTTAGAATTAATAAATGAATTTAGTAAAGTGGCAAGATACAAAATAACTTGTAAAATTCACTTGTGTTTTTATACACTAATAATGTACTATGAGAAAAAGAAATTAAGAAAAAAAATCCCATTTGCAATAGCACAAAAAATACATAGGAATAAATTTAGCCAAGGAGACGAAAGATCTATACTCTATACATTGTTCCACAAGTAATTGCGGTTGTTGCCATTAAAAGTAATAGCAACAGCCACAATTACTTTTGCACCAACATAATATAAGACATTGAGGAAAGATTTTTAGAGAAGACACAAATACATGGAAATATATCCCATGCTCATATATTACAATAATTAATATTGCTACACTGTCTATAATACCCAAAGCAATCTACAGTTTCAACTCCTATCAGAATCCCACTGACACTTTTCACAGAAATAGAAAACAATTCTAAAATTCTTACAGAACCACAAATGGTCTCAAATAGCCAAAACAATCTAGAGCAAGAAGAGCAAAGCAGTCTACAGATTCAATGCAACTCCTATCAAACTTTCACTGGTACTTTTCACAGAAATAGAAAAACAATTCTAAAATTATTATGGAACCACAAATGGTCTCAAGAGTCAAAGCAATCTAGAGCAAGAAGAACAAAGCTGGGTATATTTCACCTTCTGATTTCAAAATATGGTACAAAGCAACAGTAATCAAAAGAGCATGGTACTGGCAACAAAAAAAAAAAAAAAACAAAAAACAAATACATATCAGTGAAACACAATAGAGAGCCCAGAAATAAATTTATGTATTTATACTCAATTGATCTTTGACAAGGTTGCCAAGAACACACAATAGGGAAAGGACAATCTCTTAAATAAATGGTGCTGAGAAGACTTGATAGCTACAACAGAAGAATAAAATTGGAGCCTTATCTCAAAAAATATACTAAAATTAATTCAAAATGAATTAAATATTTAAATGTAAGACCTGAGCCTATAAAACTACTAGAAGAAAACAGGGAAAAAGCTTCTCGACATTGGTCTGGGCAATGATTTTTTTAATGAACCAAAAAGCACATGGAACAAAAGCAAAAATAGACAAATGGGATTGCAGCAAACTAAAAAGCTCTATATAAAAAACAATCCACTGTGGAGAGACAACTTATGAAATGAGAGAAACTCTTGACAAACCGTATGTCTTAATTCATTTTCTGTTACTTAGAATACCTAAAGCTGGTAAATTTCTAAAGAAAAAAAATTTATGTTTTACAGTTATGGAGACTGAGATGTCCAGCATCAATGTGCCACATCTGGTGAGGACCTTGTTACTAGTAGGGACACTTTACAGGGTCCCAAGGTGGTACAGGGCATTACACGGTGAGGGGAGTGAGCATGCTAGCTCAGTTCTCTCTTCCTCTTCTTATAAAGCCACCAGTGTCATCCTATGATAGCCCATTAACGTTATGCTAAGTGAAATAAGCCAGGTTAAAAAAAAAAAAAGACAAATACTGCATGATCTCACTTACATACATAAAATCCTAAAAAGTTGAACTCATAAAAACAGAATAGATTGGTGGTGACCAGGGGCTGTGGAAAAGGGAAAATGAGACATTTGTCAAAGAGTAAAAAGTTTCAATTATGCAAGATGAGTAAGTTCCAGAGATCTAATGTACATTACAGTAACTATAGTTTATAATGCTATATTGTATGCTTAAAGTTCACTGAGATTAGGTTTTAAATTTTCTCAACACAAAAATAAAGATAACTTTGTGAGGTTGTAAATACATTAATTATTTTGATTGTTTTAATCGTTTAATCCATCTATATATATGTATATCAAAAGCTTGCATAGTGATATGGCTTGGCTCTGTGTCCTCACCCAAATCTCATCTGGAATTGTAATCCCCACGTCAGAGGAGGGGCCTCGTGGGAGGTGACTGGATTATGGGGGCAGATGTCCCCCTTGCTGTCCTCATGAGAGTGAGTGAGTTCTCATGAGATCTGATTATTTAAAACTGTGTGGCTCTTCCCCTTGCTCTCTTTCTCTCACCCTCTCTCTCTCTGTTTCTCCCTTTGTCTCTCCCGCCACCATGCAAGACATGCCTCGTTTCCCCTTCACCTCCTGCCATGATTGTAAGTTTCCTGAGGCCTCCCCAACCATGTGAAACTGTGAGTTAATTAAACAACTCACAGTTTAATTAATTCTTTTCTTTATAAATTACCCAGTCTCATGTAGTTCTTTACAGCAGTGAGAAAACAGTCTAATACACACTGTATACACTAAATATATATAATTTTTATTTGTCAGTTATACCTCAATAAAACTGTGAAAATATAATACAAATTGGCCAGATAGATGGTACTCTAGTTTGTATATCTCCTCCAAAACTCATGTTGAAATTTGATTGCCAGTGTGATGATATTGGCAAGTAGAGCCTTGGAAATGTGATTAGGTCATAAAGGCCTTGCCCTCATGAATGGCTTAACATTATTACTATTTCAGGAGTGGATTGGTTATTGCAGGAATGGGTTTCTGGCAAAATGGATGAGTTTAGCCCTATTCTCTATCTGACTCGCAAGCTCACTTGCCCTTCTGCTCTTCTGCCTTTCTGCCCTTCTTCCCTTCTGCCATGGAGTGACCCTCACCTGATGCCACCACCATGCTCTTAGACTTCTCAGCCTCCAGAACTGCCAGCCAAATAGAGTTCTGTCCTTTATAAGTTGCCCAGTCTGTGATACTCTGTGAGAGCAGTAGAAATTGAACTAAAACAGAGAGTAAATCTACCAAAATTTTAATAGATCAATATGAGAGAAACACATGATCTAGCTGCCATAGCATCTCCTTAGTCTGCAATGACTGCAACAGATTGCCTCAATTTATTTCAGGCCAGATGAATTTAAAACATATGATGATGATGATTCGTATAAAAATCTAAATTCCTTCAGAACCAATGCCAATTAAAATTGTATGAGATAAAGCATGAAATTATTATTCTGTGTCAGGGAATGGCCAGGTTTATTTATTGCAACCCCATCAAGGGACCTAAAGCATTTTGAATTGATAGATAAAATTGCCTGGAGGTAGTGTGAAAACTTTAATGGAATTTCTGGACACTACTGCACAATGTGCTAAAATGAAACACGTTAATAAAGTGTAATATATTTAGGGGGATAAAGTGGTACAATTGCAGAAAGATTAAAATTTAAAATTATGCTTAAGGTATGCATTTTAGAATGAAAGTTATATATGTTTGTTGTATCACCTCTACCAGAAAGTATTTCTGAAATGCATCTTATGTCTGAATGGAGGATATTACCCTTCCCAAATAATCAGATTATGCAAATCTTCATTCTTTTTTAATATGGTATGCTACAGGGGAGCCTTTAGAGTTAACTGAACACACTCAAGTGGCTAATGTAGGATACCTAGAGTTCATCAAGCAATTTTGGTCTTAATTAAGGATATGTGTATTAGTACAATTTTCTTGTATAATCATCCAAAATGGCCTGCAGTCAATAAATCCTGGAGGTTAACTGTTAACTACTTGGACTAAATAATGTGGCCACTACAATAACCTCAGCCATACCTAATGTCATGTTAACAATTCAAGACGTGCATCAAGCTAGGGAGATTGGTATGTTGTGATCTATTTAACTAAGATATTACCTTCTATTTATATTTCAGAACAAATTCAAAGTCAATAAGGATGGTTACCAATACCTAATTACTATGCTCCCAGAGGACATTTAAACTGTCTTGTTTATTCCACATTACAGTGAGAAGACATTATATTCCACTGAAAATTACTGTTATTCATTATTTTGATAATGTAACTCTGTTTTAATTTGAATGTCAAACTGAATTACAAATGGTGGTAAATAATATAACCACCAGGGAATGATTGATTAAGTTTTCTAAAATACAGGGTCAAAACCAGCAGTAGGTTTTTGGGAATTTTTAGAAATTATTTGGACTGAAATCACTAGGAGACATTCCTCAAACAATCAAAAATAACTTACTATTCTGTGAGCTCCAAAATAAAAACAAGAGACAAAAAAAATTGAGTGAGTGATTGATTTGTGAATAAAACATATATAACAATCAATAAATCTAGGAGCTGGTTTTTTGAAAAGATCAACAAAATAGACCACTAGCCAGATTAATAAAAAAGAAAAGAGCGAATAATCAAAAAGATACAATAAAAAACAATAAAGGGGATATCACCACAGATTCCGCAGAAATACAAACCACCATCTGAGATTACTACAGACAACTCTATGCACATAAACCAGTAAACATGGAAGAAATGGATAAATTCCTGGATACTTGCATCCTCCCAAGCCTAAACCAGGAAGAAGTCGAAACCTTGAACAGACCAATAACAAGGTCTGAAGTTGAGGCACCAATTAATAGCCTACCCTCCAAAAAACAGCCCAGGTCCAGATGGGTTCACAGCCAAATTCTACCAGACATACAAAGATGAGTTGGTATCACTCCTTCTGAAACTGTTCCAAACAATCCAAAAAAGTGGGAATCCTTCCCAAATTATTTTATGAGACCAACATCATCCCGACACTAAAACCTGGCAGAGACTCAACAAGAAAAGAAAACTTCAGGCCAATATCCATGATGAACATAGATGCAAAAATCTTCAGTAAAATACTGGAAAACTGATTGCAACAGCACATCAAAAAACTTATCCATCACAATGAATTAGGCTTCATCCCAGGGATGCAAGACTGGTTCAACATATGCAAGTCTGTAAACGTAATTCACCACATCAGCAGAACCAAAGACAAAAACCACATGTTTATCTCAATAGATGCAGAGAAGGCCTTTGACAAAATTCAACAGCCCTTTATGCTAAAAACTCTCAATAATCTAGGTATTGACTGAATGTATCTCAAAATAATAAAAGCTATTTATGACAAACCAACAGCCAATATCATACCGAATGGGCAAAAACTAGAAGCATTCCCTTTGAAATCTGGCACTAGACAAGGATGCCCTCTCTCACTACTTCTATTCAATATAGTAATAGAAGTTCTAGCCAGAGCAATCAGGCAAGAAAAAGAAATAAAGAGTATTCAATTAGGAAAGGAGGAAGTCAAATTGTCTCTATTTGCAGACGACATGATTGTATATCTAGAAGAACCCGTCGTCACAGCCCAAAATCTCCTGAAACTGAAAAGCAAATTCAGCAAAGTCTCAGGATGCAAAATCAATGTGCAAAATTCAGAAGTGTTTCTATACACCAATAACAGACTTAAAGAGAGCCAAATCAAGAATAAACTGCCATTCACAATTGCTACAAAGAGAATAAAATATCTAGGAATACAACTAACAAAGAATGTAAAGGACCTCTTCAAGGAGAACTACAAACCACTGCTCAACAAATAAGAGAGGACACAAACAGATGGAGAAACATTCCACGCTCATAGTTAGGAAGAATCAATATTGTGAAAATGGCCATACTGCCCAAAGTAATTCATAGATTCAATACTATTCCCATCAAGCTACCAATGACCTTCTTCACAGAACTGGAAAAACCACCTTAAACTTCATAAGGAATCAAAAGAGAGCCCGGATACCCAAGTCAATTCTAAGCAAAAAGAACAAAGCTGGAGGCATCACGCTACCTGACTTCAAACTATACTACAAAGCTACAGTAATCAAAACAGCATGGTACTGGTACCAAAACAGAGACACAGACCAATGGAACAGAACAGAGGAATCGGAGGCAATGCCACACATCTACAACCAGCTGATCTTTGACAAACCTCACAAAAACAAGCAATGGGGAAAGGATTCCTGTTTAATAAATGGTGTTGGGAAAACTGGCTAGCCACCTGCAGAAAGCAGAAACTGGACCCCTTCTTGACACCTTACACTAAAATTTACTCCAGATGGATCAAAGATTTAAACATAAAATCTAACACCATAAAAACCCTAGAAGAAAATCTAGGTAAAACCATTCAGGACATAGGTATAGGCAAGGACTTCATGACCAAAACACCAAAAGCATTGGCAACAAAAGCCAAAATAGACAAATGGGACCTAATCAAACTCCACAGCTTCTGCATAGCAAAAGAAACAGTCATTAGAGTGAATCGGCAACCAACAGAATGGGAAAAAATTTTTGCAGTCTACCCATCTGACAAAGGGCTGATATCCAGAATCTACAAAG
>PVKV010023696.1:0-32824 GCA_004027835.1 Alouatta palliata | reverse complement strand
CAAGCAGTTCTCCTGCCTCAGCCTCCCGAGTAGCTGGGACTACAGGCACGTGCCACCATGCCTGGCTAATTTTTGTATTTTTAGTAGAGACGGGGTTTCACCATGTTGACCAGGATGGTCTCGATCTCTTGACCTCGTGATCCACCCGCCTCGGCCTCCCAAAGTGCTGGGATTACAGGCGTGAGCCACCGCGCCCGGCGATATTTTTTTTTTATGTGAAGGCTGTAGTTTATAAAATGATGAATTTGTCTACCTAAAAGTCGAGGGGAAGAGTTATGAGTGTGTACTGGCAGCAGGTTGTTGATTGAGGACTGTGACAGCTTCTCCCAAGGCTATCCAGCCTTGCTTCTACCTGTTTCTTGGGATTTCAGTGTTTGGAGACTGATTTTTAGGTTAATTTCTTGGGTTTTCATTTCTTTATCATGCACGTAGGTAGTTTGATTTTGGATCTTACATTTATGTGCTTCTTATCCTTGTGCTTTTAATATTTTGAGAACAAGTTGCCCGTCTCTCAACCTTGCCATGATAGATGGCAAACCTCTTTGTGGCTTCTTCAGGATTCTTTGAGCATCTGTGATCCAGGAAAGGAGCATTTGGCTCTGGTGCTTTAACTAGGGTACAGGGCCTTTACCTGCCTGTAAGGTTAAGGTCATATATCTCAGCCTTGTTCTTGTACTCTCATGTATTTGTCAAAAGAACCTAACCCTTTTCCCCCATAGGCCTTGGTTCTCTGGTATCAGATTGCCCTTATGTCTGTGGCTTTAACTATACTCTTTTTACAGAATCTGGGATATCTGTTTTTCATTTTTTCATTTTTTCTAGTTCAGCTGTGTGTCAGAACATTTTTACTGTCTTTTTTTTTTTTTTTTTTTTCTGAGACAGAGTCTCGCTCTGTCTCCAGGCGCCAGGCTGGAGCGCAGTGGCACGATCTCAGCTCACTGCATCCTCCACCTCCCAGGTTCAAGCAATTCTCCTGTCTCAGTCTCCTGAGTAGTTGGGATTACAGGCATGCGCTATACGCCCAGCTAATTTTTGTATTTTTAGTAGAGATGGGGTTTCACCATGTTGGCCAGGATGGTCTCAATCTCTTAACCTTGTGATCCGCCCCCCTCGGCCTCCCAAAGTGCTGGGATTACAGGCGTGAGCTACCCCACCTGGCCTTTTATTGTCACTTTGTCTGCATCTTTATGTGTTTGTACTGGGAAGAGGAACTGACAGCATCAGTTCAGTCTACCTTGTTGATGAAAGGCCACTTCAGAGATTTTTTTTCTTTTTTTTGGAGACGGAGTTTTAGTCTGTTGCCCAGGCTGGAGTGCAGTGGAGCAATCTCGACTCACTGCAACCACTGCCTCCTGGGTTCAAGCAATTCTCCTGCCTCAGCCTCCCGAGTAGCTGGGATTACAGGCGCCTGCCAGCACGCCTGGCTAATTTTTTTGTAATTTAGTAGAGATGGGGTTTCACCATGTTGGTCAGGCTGGTCTCAAACTCCTGACCTCAGGTGATCCACTCACCTTGGCCTCCCAAAGTCTGAGATTACAGGCATGAGCCACTGCACCTGGCCCACTTCAGGGAGATGTATATATATTTTTTAGACAGAGTCTCCCTCTATCACTCAGGCGGAGTGCAGTGGTACCATCTTGACTTACTACAACCTCCGCCTCTCCTGTCTCAGCCTCCTGGGTAGCTGGGACTACAGGCGTGTGCGACCACCCTTGGCTACTTTTTGTATTTTTAGTAGAGACAGGGTTTTGCCATGTTGCCCAGGCTGGTCTGAAACTCTTGAACTAAAGCTGTCTGCCTGCCTTGGCCTCCCAAAGTGCTGGGATTACAGGCATGAGCTACCATGCCCTGCCTGGGGTATTGATTTCTCAGCCCCAATATCAGTATGTTATCTCGTCAAAGATAAGATTGTATCTACCAGGTTTCTCTTCGTAATTAATAAATAGTAACCTGTGTTCCCATAGATTTGTAAACATATCATTTGTAAATAAAGTTTCACCCAGAAGTTTTAGCATACCTTGGTGATTTGCTTGAACCAGTTATTCCTATAATGTTTACAAAATTGTCATTTTCTATCTAAGTCTGCTATTCTTCTTACATTTATTTATTGCATTATACTATAGAGAAGTATTTTCCCCTCTTCATTTATTGCACACCTATCTTTGAAACCAAAGTGTTAGGAGGAAAATATAAACATATTTGCTATAGAAAAAAAGGACTATGTCAGGAAAGGATCTGCTCTTCCACTGTTAGCTTAAGAAATAAGGCCGGGTGCAGTAATCCTGTAATCCCACCACTGTGGGAGACTGAGGTGGATGGATTACTTGAGGCCAGGAGTTTGAGGCCAGCCTGGCCAACATGGCAAAACTTCATCTCTACTAAAAATAAGAAAATTAGCCCAGGCCAGGTGCGGTGGCTCATGCCTGTAATCCCAGTACTGTGGGAGGCTGAGGCAGCCAGATCACCTGAGGTCAGGAGTTTGAGACCAGTCTGGCCAACATAGCAAAACTCTGTCTCTACAAAAATACAAAAATTAGCTGGGCATGATGGCGGGTGCCTGTAATCCCAGCTACTTGGGTTGGGAGGCTGAGACAGGAGAATTGCTTGAACCCGGGAGGTGGAGGTTGCAGTGAGCAGAGATCGCGTCACTGCACTCCAGCCTGGGCAGCAAGAGTGAGACTTTGTCCCAAAAAAACTCAAAAAACAAAAAATCTCCTTATGAATACAAATAGATGACTCTCACATAATGCAAAGTGAAAGCAGACACAAAAATACATACTATGAGTGTGACTGCATCCAGGGTGACAGAGCAAGACTGTCTCGAAAAAAAAAGAAAGAAAGAAAAATGTCAAATTAATGTTCCTCAAACCTAAATGTTCTCACATGATAAACATGAGTTTAAAAGCTTGTTTTTTTCAGACGGAGTCTCAACTACAGGCACGCGCCGCCACGCACAGCTTTTTTTTTTTTTTTTTTTTTTGTAGATGGAGTCTTGCTCTGTCACCTAGGCTGGAGTGCAATGGCGTGATCTTGGCTCACGGCAACCTCCGCCTCCTGAGTTCAAACAATTCTCCTGCCTCAGCCTCTCGAGTAGCTGGGATTATAGGCACCCACCACTGCACTTGGCTAATTTTTATATTTTTAGTAGAGATGGGGTTTTTCCATGTTGGCCAGGCTGGTTTTGAACTCCTGACCTCAGGTGATCTGCCCACCTCTGCCTCCCAAAGTGCTGGGATTACAGGCTTGAGCCACCGTGCCTGGCCACTTTTTTTTTTTTTTTTTGAGACGGAGTCTCGCTATGTTGCCAAAGCATTTTTAGGGCCAAATGCAGTGGCTCATGCCTACAATCCCTAGCAGTTTGGGAGGCTGAGATGGGAGGATTGCTTGAGTCCAAGAGTTGGCAACCAGCCTGCGCAACAAGGCAAAGCCCTATTTCTACAAAAAATTAGCTGGGCGTGGTGGCATGCTAGTAGTCCCAGCTACTCCAGAGGCTGAAGTGGGAGAATCACCTGAGTCCGGGAGATTGAGTCTGCAGTGATCCGTGATTGGGCCACTGCACTACAACCTGGACAAAGGATTGAGACCTTGTCTTAAAAAAAAAAAAAAGGTCAGGAAAAAAAGCATTTTGTCCAGGCTTGGTGTCTCACGCCTATAATTCCAGCACTTTGGGAGGCCAAGGTGGGCAGATAACCTAAGGTCAGGAGTTCAGGACCGGCCTAGCCAACATGGTGAAACCCCATCTCTGTTAAAAATACAAAAATTAGCTGAGGTGGTGGTGCATGCCTGTGGTCTCAGCCAGTTGGGAGACTGAGGCAGGAGAATCACTTGAATTTGGGAGGCAGAGATTACAGTGATATTGTGCTCCTGCATACCAGCCTAGACGACAGAGCGAGACTCTGTCTAAAAAAAAGAAAAGAAAGAAAAAAAACTGCATTTTAAGCATACAAAGTGTTGAGCATTTGTCAGCAAATACTTTGTGTTTTTTTAATTGCAGGCAAAACATTCTATTATTTCTGTAATAGTTTTGAGGTTACTGCTTATAGATTTCGTGTAAATAGAAGTAGGCATTATACAGTTGTGAAAGCAATGTTGTTAATATGCCAGGACTGTTGCTAAGAAAAACTGAATTTGTGATTCATTTTTAGCATAAATCAAGGAAATATTAATTGGTTAACTGTTCATTGTTAATATTAGATTAGTTCCATATATATCTGTCTATTCTCTGTACAGCAACCTGAGCAATCCTTTTTAAAAACCTACTTGATTGAGGTGTAACTGACATACAATAAATTAAATCCATTATAAATGTACAGTTTGACAAGTTTTGGTAAATGCATGTCTTATAATCACCACCACAATCAATACATGGAAATTCCCATCACTAACTTTTCCCCCCTACCATTTCTACCTCTATTCCCAGTCCCAAGCAATACTGATCTGTTTTCTTTCTTTTTTTTTTTTTTTTTTTTTTTTTTGAGACGGAGTTTCGCTCTTGTTACCCAGGCTGGAGTGCAATGGCCCAATCTCGGCTCACTGCAACCTCTGCCTCCTGGGTTCAAGCAATTTTCCTGCCTCAGCCTCCTGAGTAGCTGGGACTACAGGCACGTGCCACCATGCCCGGCTAATTTTTGTATTTTTAGTAGAGACAGGGTTTCACCATGTTGACCAGGATGGTCTCGATCTCTTGACCTCGTGATCCACCTGCCTCGGCCTCCCAAAGTGCTGGGATTACAGGTGTGAGCCACCGCGCCCAGCTCTTTTTTTTTCTTTTGAAGACGGAGTCTGGCTCTGTCACCCAGGCTGGAGTGTGCAGTGTCGGGATCTTGGCTCACTGCAACATCTGCCTCCTGGGCTCAATCGATCTCCTGCTTCAGCCTTCCAAGCAGCTGGGACTACGGATGTGTGCCACCACACCTGGCTAATTTTTGTATTTTTAGTAGAAATGGGGTTTCACCATGTGGGCTAGGCTGCTCTTGAATTTCTGACCTCAGGAATTCAAGGGTCTCACCCACCTCTCCCTCCCAAAGTGCTGGGATTGCAGGTGTGAGCCACCTCACCCATCTGATACTGATCTGTTTTCTATCACAAGAGATTACATTTACCTTTCCTAGAGCATGGTATAGATGCAGTCATACTCATAGTATGTATTTTTGTGTCTGGTTTCACTTTGTATTACGTGAGATCCATCTATTTGTATTCATTAGGAGGTTTTTTGTATTTTTTTTTTTTTTTTTTTTTTTTGAGATGGAGTCTCACTCTTGTCACCCAGGCTGGAGTGCGGTGGTGTGATCTCCGCTCACTGCAACCTCCACCTCCCAAGTTCAAGCAATTCTCCTGCCTCAGCCTCCCAAGTAGCTGGGATTACAGGAGCCTGTTATCACACATGACTAATTTTTTTTGTATTTTTAGTAGAGACGGCATTTCACCATGTTGGCCAGGCTGGTCTCAAACTCCTGACCTCAAGTAATCTGCTGGCCTCAGCCTCCCAAAGTGTTGGGATTACAGTCGTGAGCCATTGTGGCCTGCCAAGGTTTTTTGTTGTGTTGTTGGTTGATTTTATTTTGCCGAGTTGGTTTTTATTTTGCTCCATTGTATGAATACACTATAATTTATTAAAACATTCTTCTCTTATGAAATGTTTGGATTGTTTCCTATTTGGATTTACTCTGAATAAAGTTGCCATAAAATTTTTGTACAAGTCTTTCAGGATGTATGTTTTTATTTGTCTTGGGTGGATAACTATCTAGGAATAGAATTGTTTGGTCATATTGTAATCATATTGCTTGCATGGTCTGTAACTTTATAAGACCCTAACAGGCCATGCGCGGTGGCTCATGCCTGTCTGTAATCCCAGCATTTTGGGAGGCCGAGGCGGGCGGATCACATGATCAGGAGTTGGAGATCAGCCTGACCAATATGGAGAAACCCCTTCTCTACTAAAAATACAAAAATTAGCCGGGCGTGATTGTGTGCGCCTATAATCCCAGCTACTCAGGAGGCTGAGGCAAGAGAATCTCTTGAACCCGGGGGTCGGAGTTTGCAGTGAGCCGAGGTTACGCCACTGCACTCCAGCCTAGGCGACACAGCAAGATTCTGTCTCAAAAAAAAAAAAAAGAAAGAAAAAAGACCCTAACAAAGTTTTCCAAAGTGGTTATAACACTTTATATTCTGATCAGCAGCATATGACAGTGTTCCACTTGCTCTACAGTCTCAGCCTTGTTCCCAAGCATGACAAGAATGTCCTGTATCAGAGGTTTACATCTATGTTTTCATTGCATATCCGCATCGTTCATTCACACATTTTCTAGATCCTGGCCCAGATATCATCTCAGTGCAAAGTCTTCCCTAGCGCCTTTCTCCTGCTTGATCTTTTTTTTTTTTTTTTTTTTGACACGGAGCCTTGCTCAGTCACCCAGGCTGGAGTGCAGTGGTGTGATCTCAATTCCCTACAACCTCTGTCTCCTGGGTTCAAGCGATTCTTGTGCCTCAGCCTCTCAAGTAGCTGGGACCACAGGCACCTGCCACCACACCCGACTAATTTTTTTTTTTTTTTTTTTTTTGTATCTTTAGCAGAGATTGGGTTTCACCATGTTGGCCAGACTGGTCTTGAAGTCCCTGACCTCAAGTGATCCGCCTGCCTTGGCCTTCCAAAGTGCTGGGATTACAGGCGTGAGCCACTGTGCCTGGTCCTGCTTAATCTTAATAAGCATTTATTACTTTCAAATATATTTTAATTATTTTTATTATTGGTTTCCCCCTTGTTAAATATAAGCCCCATAATATTAGGGATTTTTTACTGTGATTACAAATTTCTGGTTAAACATGACAGAGTGACCATATATTTATTCTGTTTTGTTTATTTATTTTATTTTTGATCTCCTAAGGCTCTGTCATCCCAAAGATATTAAGTAACAGGCAGAATTGGATACAGCACAAATTTTTCAAAGAAATGGGGTCTCCCTCTGTTGCCTATGCTCTGTATTCACAGGCATGATTATATTTCTCTACAGCATCTTGGACTCGAGTGATTCTTCTGCCTCCACCTCCTGAGTAGCTGTGAGTACAGGTATGTGCCTTCAAGCCCCACTTCTTTTTAAGCCATATAAAATTATAGCAAAGGAATAAAATGGATATAAACTTGCAAGAACAGAATGGGAAAAGTAGAAAAAGAGAGCGAGCATCTCTACATTTTTGGGAGAAGGAAATATAGAGGAAGAGTTTTAACTGGTTTAACAATGCAGAAGAAGCAACAGCCTAGAAGTGAAATGAAGTTGGAGCAGGAAGTGAACTGATTCGAACCAAGAACCCAGTAGTTCCAAACTGGAGGTTCTAGATAGCTAAGGTTCAGGGAAGGCTCCAGATTCAGAAATACCAAACACCACTTGTGTCTTTTGTGGTGAGTGAGTGCACCAGTTACAAAGGCCAAATGGAGACAAATATGGTAAAAATAAATTAACGTGATTTCTCATTCTGCTTGTTACATCCAGAAAGCTGATAGGCAGGCTTATGCTTGACCCTGGCAAGAAATTGGAGGCTTCTTTTTTTTTTCGGAGACAAGATCTCACTCTGTCACCCATACTGGGATGCAGTGGAGTGGTGGAGTGGTTCAGTTACAGCTCACTGCAGCCTTGACCTTCCATGCTGAAGCAATCCACCCACCTCAGACTCCCTCATAGCTGGCACTACAGGCATGTACCACCACACCCGGCTACTTACTTTTTTGCAGAACAAGGTGTTACTATGTTCTCTGGCTGGTCTTGAACCCCTGGGCTCAAGTGGTCCTTCTGCCTTGGCCTCCCAAGTAGCTGGGACCACAGGTACATGCCACCACCCCTGGCTAATTTTTTTATTTTTGTAGAGACAGAGTCTCCCTGTGGTGTCCAGCCTGGTCTCAAAAACTCCTGGGCTCAAGAGCTCATCCCACCTTGCCCTCCCAAAGCCTTGGGATTATATCTGTGAGCCACCATGCCCAGTCTCTTCACTTTTTATTTTCCAATATTTTTTTTTTTCTTTGAGACGGAGTTTCGCTCTTCTTACCCAGGCTGGAGTGCAATGGCGCGATCTCGGCTCACCGCAACCTCTGCCTCCTGAGTTCAAGCAATTCTCCTGCCTCAGCCTCCCGAGTAGCTGGGACTACAGGCACGTGCCACCATGCCCAGCTAATTTTTTGTATTTTTAGTAGGGACGGGGTTTCACCATGTTGACCAGGATGGTCTTGATCTCTTGACCTCGTGATCCACCCGTCTCGGCCTTCCAAAGTGCTGGGATTATAGGCGTGAGCCACCGCGCCCGGCCTGTTTTCCAATATTTTGTTGACATCTTTGATTTGTTATTTCCTCTTCTGTCTTTGGGCTTTATTTATAGCTTTTTTATTTATGTGCTTTTAATTGAGGATTAGGAAGATAGTTGAGATAAATATGTCTTTTTATCTGCCTATTTAAGTAGAACGCTATATGCATGTGTGTACAAATGAATGAATGACGGGGTCTCTCTCTGTTGCCCAAGTTGGAGTGCAGTGGTGCAATCATAGCTCACTGTAGTTTCAAACTCCTGGGCTCAGGCAATCTGTCCACCTTGGGCTTCCAGAGTGCTGGGATTATAGGTTTGAACCACCGCCTCACCTATTTCTTCGTTTAAAATTAGGATTTCAATACAAAAGATGTAGAGAACCTGCTTATCCAGTTAAATCTTCTTTTCCATTTGTTGATTATCTTTTGCACTTAAAGTAATGTGATAGAATCTTCAGTCCAGCATTTGGAAGTTGGTGATTATCTATAGGCATTATCTAACAATGGGATTATTTATTTTTTCAGTAATTGTTCAAAAACATTTAGTATGGGCTGGGTGCCATGGCTCACAACTATAATCCCAGCACTTTGGAAAGCTGAGGTGAGAGGATCGTTTGAGGCCAGGAGTTGGAGACCAGCCTGGGGAACAAACAGAGACACTCAACCCACCTCCCAGGTCTCTGCAAAAAATTAAAAAATTAGTCGGGTGTAGTGACACATACCTGTGGTCTCAGCTACTCTAGAGGCTGAGATAGGATGATCACTTGGGCCCAGGAGGTAAAGGCTTGCAGTGAACTATGATGGCACCAAGGCACTCCAGCCTGGACAACAAACAGAACAAGACCTTATCTCAAAACAAAAACAAAAAGCATTTAGTCTCTTATACTTGGGAACCTCAAAGTGTTATTTATTAGGAATTTCTGTTTGCAAAAGTGATATGCAGAGATGTTGCAAAATTGAAATTGCAATTTAAAAGCCAATAAATAGTTTTTGTTATTAGGCAACTATCTTGTCGTGAAGAAAGATCTTAATTAAACGAGATTACTTCTAAGACAAGAAAACCTATGAGTATCAAGTCACAGGACAATAAGTATAGATGAAGTTTAAAGTGATAGCAATATTTGTGGGAGCATTATAGAGTATAAATTTTTTCCCCTAATTAATTTAATCAATTATACCTGAGTGGGAACTACATAAATTTTTTTGTGAGAATCTGAAATTATACATAGTAATTGGGTTATGCCCTTAGGACAGAAAATTTTATTAACAAGATAGTAAGCAGCTCATATGAACTTACATATTCAGTGTATTAGCAGGAAAGAGGCAAGAAATTTGAAGAACTTGCAGGAAAGTTGCGAAGTAAATGAGAGACTAGAATGCTCAAAGGTAAAGCGGCCTTGATTTGAAGTAAATGGCAACCTAAAACGTTTTTCTTTGGCTTAGTCTCCTAGCAGCTGATGTGTGGCCTTAAAACCTATACTGTCAAGAAATCTCCACCCTAAATGTAGACAATCATTTTGGCCATAACAAGAATTGTGGCAGTAAGTAGTCTGCAAAGTCAGAAGAAAAGAAAGTCAAATATATACCATGTCAGGTCTGGTGGCTCTCTAGACTTTTGGCAGTAGAACCACCAAACTGCCTGCTCCTGTGGTAGAGAAGGATGTGTAAAGTTTATAGTGTGGGGTAATACCAGGCACTGTTTTACATCCCAAAACAGTCTCTTTTTAGGAAAGATAACATCCTTATTACCCGACACATCTCTTTCTCTACTTTCTCAAAAATTGGAATCATGGGCCCAGCACGGTGGCTCACAACTGTAACCCCAGTGCTTTGGGAGATGGGCATGAGAGGATCACTTGAGGCCAGCAGTTTGAGATCAGCCTGGGTGACAGAGCAAGACGCCTGTCTCTAAAAAAGTTTTTTTTTTTTTTGAGATGAAGTCTTGCTCTGTCACCTAGGCTGGAGTGCAATGATGGGATCTCGGCTCACTGCAACCTCCGCCTTCTGGGTTCAAGTGATTCTCCTGCCTCAGCCTCCTGAGTAGCTGAGATTACAGGCGCCTGCCACCATGCTTGACTAATTTTTGTATTTTTTAGTAGAGGTGGGGTTTCACCATGTTGGTCTGGCTCGTCTCGAACTCCTGACCTCGTGATCCACTTGCCTTGGCCTCCCAAAGCCACTGTGCCCGCCCTCCCAAATTTTTTTTTAATTAGCTGGGCATTGATGGTGCGAGCTTATGGTCCCAGCTACTCAAGAGGCTTAGGTGGGAGGATTGCTTGGGGCCAGGAGTTTGGGGTTAAAGTGAGCTATGATTGCCCCACTACACTCCGGCCTGGGCAACAGTGTGAAACCATTTCAAAAAAAAAAAAATTATGGTATATAAACAGTTTCTTTTAACTTGTATTGTCCCTATAACCTTGATTGAATTAATAAAATTAGTTTCTTTTACTTTATTAAGACCACAAATAAATTTTAAAAATGTTTTAGTAAAAAAAAAAAAATCCGCCGAAGGTGCACCAAAAAAAAAAAAAAAAAAAGTTTTAGTTTCCTAAGCCTGAATGTTGAAATATTAGTACAGGATCACCATTTGCCTCTTTCAGTGACTAGACTCTGCTGAAAGTGCCAGCAGGCCTCTGATCACCTTTTCGAAATCACATAACCTGTTTTCTCAGCTGACTTTGCATGGGATTCTGTTTTTCTTTTAGTTTAGTTTAGTTTTTTTTTTTTTTTTTGAGATGGATTCTCTGTCATCTAGGCCAGAGTGCAGTGGCACAATCTCAGCTCACTGCAACCTCTGCCTCCTGGGTTCAAGCGATCCTCTTGCCTTGGCCTCCTGAGTAGCTGGGACTACAAGCATGTGGCAACACATCTGGCTAATTTTTGTATTTTTAGTAGAGATGGAATTTTATCATGTTCGCCAGGCTGGTCTCGAACTCCTTAACTCAAGTAAATCCACCCACCTAAGCCTCCCAGAGTGCTGGAATTACAGGCATGAGCTACTGCACCTGGCCTGTGTTTATTTGTTCGTTTTGAGACAGAGTCCCATTCTTTTTTTTTTTAAATTAATTAATTATTTTATTTTTTAAATATAAAGACGGGGTTTCACCATGTTGGTAAGGCTAGTCTTGAACTCCTGACCTCAGGTGATCCGCCTGCCTTGGCCTCCAAAGTGCTTGGATTACAGGTGTGAGCCACTGCGCCTGGCCGACAGAGTCGCATTCTTGTTGCCCAGGCTGGAGTGCAGTAGTGAGATTTCTGTTCACTGCGACCTCCACCTGCTGGGTTCAAGCGATTATCCTGCTTCAGCCTCCCGAGTAGCTGGGACTACAGGTGCCTGCCACCACACCTGGCTAATTTTTTATATTTTTAGTAGAAACAAGGTTTCACCATATTGGCCAGGCCGGTCTTGAACTCCTGACCTCATGATCCACCCACCTTGGCTTCCCAAAGTGCTGGGATTATAGGTGTGAGCCACTGTGCCCGGCCTAGTATTTCTTTTTTTTTTTTTAAAGTGGGGGCTTAGGGCTAGGGAACAGGGTCTTACCCTGTCACCAAGGCTGGAGTGCAGTGGTGTTGTCTCAGCTCACTGCAACCTCCACCCCCTAAGTTCAAGTGATTCTCGTGCCTCAGCCTCCCAAGTGGCTGGGATTACAGGCATGTCCCACCACTCCTGGCTGATTTTTGTATTTTTAGTAGAGATGGGGTTTTGCCTTCTTGGCCAGGCTGGTCTCAAACTCATGGCCTCATATGATCCCCCTACCCTCAGCTTCCCAAAGTGCTGGGATTACAGGCGTGAACCACTATGCTCAGTCTTTTTAAAGTTTTATTTTAATTAACACGTAATAATTGTTGTACATATTCATGGGATACAGTGATGTTTTGATAAATATATACATGAACAGGATCAAGTCAGGGTAATTAGGATTGCCCGAGTTCAGGAGTTCAATACCAACCTGGCCAACAGAGAGACCCCCCCCCATCTCTTAAAAAAAAATGCATAGCAGTAGTTGTAGGATTTAGTAACTGGGCAGTTAATAGTAAAGGGCAGAAGAAAGGAAGTGTTCAATTGCAGGTTTCTTTAATGTTTGTATCAAATTTACCTTTATATTTGTAGGAGCACTCAAAGAATTTTGCAAAGAGCAAAGCATAAAGTAAACCTTACATATGTTTACATTTTAGAGGATGAATTGACTGCCTGGTTGACTGGGCTTAAGAGAACAAGTAGCTCTGGGATATCACTTTTTCCCTAGTGGAGACTGCACCCTTTTTGGCTTAATGACTGCAGTTACATAATCTTTTTTGTGCTACCAGTTGTACAAAAAGTCACTGGACTTGTGCCCTTATAATGTTTGCATTGGAAGATGATCTGATGGTGAGAATACAATTCTTATCTTTAGCGTAAGATAAGGGCAGTATGATCCTGCAGCACATTTTTTTTCCCCCTTGAGGCAGGGTCTCGCTCTGTCACCTAAGTTGAAGTACAATGGCACAATTGTTAGTGTTCTTTTTAACCAAAGTTAGGAATGTCTGAGGTGGGTATATGTTTCAAATGCAGCCAGATCTACAAATGATAGATTCCAGTAGGTCAGTCATTTATAGTTTGGGTCACTTTAAGCCATTAACTTGTTCTTGATCATGTGGACTGTCCTGTGGCATCTTATTCCAATAATTATTTCCTCTCTTACATGCTTTATTTCTCCTTCATTGATTTCTTGCCCCTCCCTATAAATTTGTTTAGATACTCCTATTCTGGGAGGAAAATCCTTTTTTTTTTTTTTTAACTTTCATTTTACGTTCAGGCGTACAAGTGCAGGTTTGTTACATAGGTAAACTTGTGTCATGGGGATTTGTCGTACAGATTATTTCATTACCCAAGTATTAAGCCTAGTACCTATTAGTTATTTTTCATGATCCTCTCCCTCCTCCCACCTTCCACCCTCTGAAAGGCCCTAGTGTGTGTCCTTCCCATCTGTGTGGCCATGTGTTCTCATCCTTTAGCTCCCACTTTTAGGTGAGAGCATGCAGTATTTGGTTTTCTGTTCCTTTGTTAGTTTATTAAGGATAATGGTCTCCAGCGCCATCCATGTCCCTGCAAAAGACATGATCTGATTCTTTTCTGTGGCTGCATAGTATTTCATAGTGTATATGTACCACATTTTCTTTATCCAGTCTATTGTTGGTGGGCATTTGGGTTGATTCCATGTCTTTGCTATTGTAAATAGTGCCGCAATAAACATGTGTGCCTGTGTTTTTGTAAACAGAATGATTTTTATTCCTTTGGGGATATACCCAGTAATGGGATTGCTGGTTCGATTGATGAGGAAAGTCCTTTCAACCAGTTTTAGCTTTTTAAATACCTTCTCAGAAGTAGCTGAATCCATTTCTTAGTACCATTATAAGAAGCCATGCCTTCAAAGGTCATTTGCATCATAATGTCAAGCCCAGTAGCCTTTTTCTCAGTTCTTTCCTTCACTTCTATAGAATGTTACACTGTTAGACCATATCTTTTATCTTGAAACTTTTATTTTCCCTTGATTTCAGTGAAAACTGCTTCGAAATAATTTTTCTTCATATTTCTCTGATTAGTTTTCAATTCTATGTAGTTCTGTGTTGATTATTATATATATATATATATTTGTCTAGGGTCTTTGTTATTTTCTTTTCTCTGTTACCTTGATTTTATTGACTGCAATACTATCTCTTCTTTTGGAGAATATCCACTTCTATCTCTGACCTTAGTCCTTATCTTAACCTTTACCATTGTTCCAGACTTGACATTTTCAGATAGATCTGCTTTTTCTGACTCAACCTGTTAAACTGAACTGACAGGCTAAAAGTAATAAACCTTCATCCCAAACTTACACCACATAAAAAATTAATTGGAGATGGATCAGGAATCCAGATGGGAAGGTAAAACAAAAATGCTTCTACAAGAAAATAGAGAATAATGTTGGCCAGGCGCGGTGGCTCATGCCTGTAATCCCAGCACTTTGGGAGGCTGAGGCAGGTGGAGCACCTGAGGTCAGGAGTTCTAGACCAGCCTGACCAACATGGTGAAACCCCATCTCTACTAAAAAAAAATAATACAAAACTTAGCTTGGCATGGTGGCGGGCACCTGTAATCTGAGCTACTTGGGAGACTGAGGCAGGAGAATCCCTTGAACCTGGGAGGCGGAGGTTACAGTGAACCAAGATCACACCATTGCACTCCAACCTGGGTGATGAAGCGAGACTTTGTCTCCCAAAAAAAAAACAGAAAATACAGGAGAATATCTTCATGATTTGCAGATCAGCAAAAATTTATTTTCTTTTCTCAATTTCTCTAATAGTGTAATAGTGTACTAATCTTTCGTTTGATGGTTAGCACTTTTTTATTTTTTAAATTTTTTTCTTTTTTTTTTTTTTTCAATCATTTGAAGCAAATTGAAAAGGTATAGCACTTTTTTATGTTCAAAAAATAATGTATTTTGGCCAGGCACAGTGGCTCACACCTGTAATCCCAACACTTTGGGAGGTCAAGGCAGGTGGATCCCCTGAGGTTAGGAGTTCAAAACCAACCTGACCAACATGGAGAAACCCTATCTCTACTAAAATTACAAAATTAGCCGGGCACAGTGGTATATGCCTGTAATCCCAGCTACTTAGAAGGCTGTGGCAGTTGAATTGCTTGAACCTGGGAAGTGGAGGTTGCGGTGACCCAAGATTTCGCCAACGCACTCCAGCCTGGGCAACAAGAGCAAAAACCTCATCTCAAAACAAAACAAAAACAGGTTTTCCTGGGTTCAAGTGATTCTCGTGCCTAAGTCTCTCGAGCAGCTGGGATTACAGGTGTACATCACCACATTTGGCTAATTTTTGTATTTTTTGTTAGAGACAGTGTTTCGCCATGTTGGCCAAGATGATCTTGAACTCCTGACCTGAAGTGATCTGCCTACCTCTGCTTCCCAAAGTGCATCAAAGCTATTTTTAATATGGAAATAAAGAGCGCCCAGATGAGAACAAGCAAAAGCTATTCAGAGCAAAAGAGTCAGCTGTTATCATTTGCATTTGGCAGAGACTCAAAAGCGGACAGAGGAGTGGGAAAGCTT
Organism: Alouatta palliata; assembly: GCA_004027835.1. NCBI lineage: Eukaryota > Metazoa > Chordata > Mammalia > Primates > Atelidae > Alouatta > Alouatta palliata. The sequence goes on along the minus strand of PVKV010023696.1, from coordinate 17,448 downwards.
TATAGTGGTGGAAGGGGAGGTGGGTGGGGAAGAGAAGGTTTCAGGTGTGCCCTAATTGGAGGCTCCTGGCATAGGGCAGCTGGAGACAGGCTGATTAAAAGCAGGGCATCCTGTGTGGTTAGGAGGGACATATTTGGCTTTCTTCAGTTGGTCCCAAGTTGGAGGAGGTGGGACCAAAATGTAGGGTATTAAGTAAGTCATGTTTCTTTTGGGCCAGTGGTTTTTTAATTTATGATTGATACATAATAACGATACATGTTTTGATGCATGTCTAAATTGTGTAATGACCTAATCAGGATATTTAGTGTGTTAATCACGTTAAACATTTATTGTTTCTTTGTGATGAGAACATTTAAAAACTTCTTTTTTTGGCTGGGCGCAGTGGCTTACCCAGTGGCTTACCTCTGTAATCCCAGCACTTTGGGAGGCTGCGGTGAGTGAATTGCTTGAGTCCAGGAGTTCAAAACCAGCCTGGCAAACACAGCATAACCCTGTCTCGAACTTTTGGACTAAAGTGATTCTCCCACCTTAGCCTCCCAAAGTACTGGGATTACAGGCGTTAGCCACAGTGCCCAGGTACTTAAGCAATTCTTAAACAAAAGCCTTATGATTCTAACATCAGGGAGCCTATCTGTAGAACAGTAAGGATGCAGATGATTACAAGGAAGTGGGTCAAAGTGCAGCCTGATTAATGGTTAATTATATTTCTGTCCAGAATTGTTGTTGATCTTCTAAGAAAGAGTTCATAGCCATTGTCTATTAGTATATTCAGTCTCTTGTTAAAAGATAAAAAACAGGTTCTATCAGAATGGCAAGCCACATCTGGGAGAAGATATTTGCAGTGTGTATATCCAACAAAGTACTCGTATACAGAATATATGTTTAAAAATCCAATTTAGTAATAAAAGAAAACCCAATGGTAAAAATGGCCAAAAGGCTTAAACTAGCACATCACAAAAGAGGATATCTTAGCTAGTGCTTATGGTTCCAGCTACTCGGAGGCAAGAGGATCACCTGAGCCTGGATGATTGAGGCTGCAGTGAGGTATGATCATGCTACTGCACTCCAGCCTAGGTGACAGAGCAAGACTTTGTCTTAAAAAATAAAAAAATATAATAATAAAATAGGATATCCAAATTGCTAAGCACATGAAAAGGTGCTAATAGGGGAAATTGCAGTCATCAGGGAAATGCAGATTAGGTGAGATACTACCACATCTTTACCAGAATGGCTAAAATTAAAGGATAAGTATTACCAAGTGGTATATAGATTTATAGCAACCGTAGCACTTAAACACTGCTGCTGGGACTGTGAGCTGGTACAGATACTTTAAACATTTCTGGCAGTGTCTATTTAAGCTAAACATATGTACCATATACTCAGTGATCCACCATTAACATTCCTAGCTTTGCCTCTGATAGCGGTGAGTGTTTACGTCCACCAAAAGACACATATAAGAATATGATAGCTAAAAACAGGAAATATCCCAGACGTTTATCATCAGTATAATTTATTTATTTATATTTATTTATTTTTTGAGACAGGCTCTCGCTCTGTTGCCCAGGCTGGAGTGCAGTGGCGCAATCTCGGCTCACTGCAACCTCTGCTTCCCGGTTTCACGTGATTCTCCTGCCTCAGCCTCCCGGGTATCTGGGACTATGGGTGCATGCCACCATGCCTGGCTAATTTTTTGTATTTTTAGTGGAGAGGGGGTTTCACCGTGTTAGCCAGGATGGTATCAATCTCCCGACCTGGTGATCTGCCCGTCTCAGCCTCCCAAAATGCTGGGATTACAGGCGTGAGCCACTGTGCCTGGCCTATTTATTTATTTTTGAGATGGAGTCTTGCTTTGTTACCCAGGCTGGAGTGCAGTGGTGTAATCTTGGCTCACTGCAACTTTCGCCTCCTGGGTTTAAGCCTGCCTTAGACTCCTGAATAGCTGGGATTACAGGCTCTCACCACCACACTCAGCTAATTTTTGTATTTTTAGTAGAGATAAGGTTTCACCGTGTTGGCCAAGTTGGTCTTGAACTCCTGACCTCATGATCCACCCGCCTCAGCCTCGCAAAGTGCTTGGATTACAAGTGTGAGCCACTGTGCTGGGCCTAGAATTTATTTTTAATATTATATTAATGAGATAGGGTACTATGCAGCAATGAAAAAGAATAAACTGCTGCTACACCCAACAATACAGATGAATTGTATTACAGACATAATGTTGAATAAAAGCCACACAGAAGAGTTAATACTGTTTATTTCTGTAAGAAATTAAAAACAGCCCAAACTAATCTATGGTGATGGAGGTCAGTAATGATTTCCTTTTGGTGGACTTGACTGAGAGGATTGTATTGGAATATTGGATATGTTCTATAACTTTACCTGGCTTGTGGTTATATGGGTGTATACATATAAAAATGTTTATTGACCTGTACACCCAAGATTTGTACATTTCAATGCATGTAAGTTATACCTGAATTTTTTTTTTTTTTTTTTTTTGAGACAGAGCCTCACTCTCTTGCTCAGTCAGGCTGGAGTGCACTGGCGCAGTCTTAGCTCACTGCAACCTTCACCTCCCAGTTTGAAGCAATTCTCCTGCTTCAGCCTCCTGAGTAGCTGGGATTACAGGCGTGTGCCACCATGCCCAGCTAATTTTTGCATTTTTAGCAGAAGTAAGGTTTTACCATGTTGGCCAGGTTGGTCTCAAACTCCTGACCTCAGGTGATCCACCCGCCTCAGCCTCCCAAAGTGCTGGGGTTACAGGCGTGAGCCCCCGTACCTGACCGTCAGCTTTTCCTTGAAAATACCTCCCATCTATACTATTTCCAAATGATGCCTGTGCTAGAGTTTTAGACTTGATTACAATCCTTAATTATTGCCAAGGACCTAACTGATTTCCCCACTTTTCTTCCTTTTTTTTTTTTAAATATATTTATTTTATTGCACTTTAAGTTCTGGGGTACATGTGCAAAACATGCAGGATTGTTGCATAGATACATACATGGCAGTATGGTTTGCTGCCTCCATCCCCCCGTCACCTATATCTGGCATTTCTTCCCATGTTATCCCTCCCCAACCTCCCTACCCGCCCTCCCCGCCCCCAATTTCCCTGCTTTTCATACTCAGAAGTGTTCTGTTTTATACCCACAAAGCTATCTTTCTAAAGCACCATTCAGGACGTTGTTACCACTCTGATTGCGTCACTTCCTCTCGTTAAAAGCCTTGGGTGAGCTCCTACCTCTTGCACACTAGGTGCAGATCTGGCTTTTATATGGTGATTGTATTCAAGACGCTCATGGACTGGCCCCAGCCAGCTGTATTACTTCCTGTGAACAAATGTTCTCTACAAAGGAATTTGTAGGAAAGAGACTTTATTCCAGTGAACAGTTTGCAAACTGGCAAAACAAAGAGAGTGTGCTAGTTTTATAGTGCCTAGGTTTACAATCAAGTCTATGCATAGGAAGGGCTGAAACTTGCTTAGTTCTGATTGGTCAGCATAGCCAAGTTCTGATTGGTTGATACAGCTGAGCCCTGATTGGTTAGTTTTCAAGTCGCAAACCAGAAGTCTGTCAGACACTTGTTTCAAAAGGCTGATTGAGGGAATAAAGGGGGTGGAGGTTGGGGGTCCTTGCCCAGTTTATGCTGGGATTGAAAACTCCAACCTGTTCAGCTTGATTGTAAAAAGGGAGGTCCTGTGCTACTTTTATACATGGTTTTGAGAACAAAGAATACATGACCAATCCCTCCCCCAGCTATGGCCGTCTTGTTCTGTTTTAAACATGGCACCCCTCGACTGCAGGAGTCCATGTTACCTGTTGGCCTGGGATGTCCATTAACGTTTTCCATCTATACCCAATCCTTTGGAAGACTGGTGGATTACTTAATATTTATATATTTCTAAACCTAATTTGCTCTCTATTGTTTACACCTCTTTGTTCATGCTCTTCTCTCTTTAAATGCATTCTTTATATCAAACCATCTCAAATCATTTCAACCTGGGAGGGCTTTTTGTTGTTGTTGTTAAACTGAGACGGAGTCTCACCATGTTGTCTTGCCCAGGCTGGTCTCAAACTCCTTGGCTCAAGCAATCCTCCTGCCTTGGCCTCCCAATGTGTTGGAATTACAGGCATAAGCCATAGTGGCCAGTCAGGGAGGGCATTTACGGTGTGTTTCATGAAATCCATGAATCCCATGAAAGTATATGCAAACATTCCTATAAGTAGGTATTTTTCTGGAGAAAAGGGCTTTTGACAGTAGATCTCAAAAGCCCGTAACTCCCCAAAGTTAAATTGATTTAGTGGGCTTTGAAGGAATATAAATTAACTCATTTTATGTGTGTTCAGCAAAGTTTATGTCTCATTAAAACTTAGTTCTAAATCTGCTGGATGATGAAATAGTTTTGAATGGATAATTATATTTAAAGCCCAAAGTTTCACATTCAGGTAGAATGTTCTCATTCATTTTTTAGTTTCCTAGATGTAGTTCTGTGTGGAGTCTGTTTTCCTCAAGAGTGAGTATCTCAGTATTTTTCACTTTGATATCTTTAAAGGAAATTTTTTTCCTTCCACTCCCACATGATTATTCCTAAGCTAGTAGACAATACCATTTCTGTATGCTTTGATGTATTATTGCTTTTTAAAATATATTAGTCATTTTTTTCACTCTCTTTCTCTCTCTCTCTTTTTTTTTTTTTAAGATTCCTGTAGGCAATGGAAACTGATCTCAATTCCCAGGACAGAAAGGACCTGGACAAGTTTATTAAATTTTTTGCCCTCAAGGTAATACATCCATTCTCTTGAGCCTAGAACTGTTAGAAATAACTTCCGTGCTTCTCCCTTTTGAAAATAACTCTCTTTGTAAAGTAGCATAACAGCTTGCAGCTTGCCCGTTTTAAGGGATACTTCTGTCTGTTGTAAACCAAACTGTGAGGTGTGGGGGTGGTGTTGGGGGTGTAGCTAAAAAGTAGCTTCCAATTTTTCACATTTACTTGTTCAAAATTTTTTCTTTCTTTTTCTTTCCTTTTTTTTTTTTTTTTTTTTTTTTTTTTTTTTTTTTTTTTTTTTGCAAGGTTGTTTGCAGAAATGTCAAACTGTTATGCCAGGTTATTGGCACAGTATGTTCCCTTTGGGTGGGAACAAAGACCGTCAGCTAGAATAGGCAGCATTTTGGACATCTCTCCTTAAGCTTCAACTAAACCTGAAATGTTCAAGTTTTATATATTCTTCCCTTCCTGGTTAATGAGGAATTAAAACTGAATTTTGAATGCTATATTTTCCTAAATCTAAAAATCATTTCCACCTATATCACTCCTTCTCTCAGCCATTGCCATGATAGAACAATCTGTGTAGTTGATTTTAGTTGTAAACTTATGTGGAAGACTTTTGCCATATGGGCCAAATGATATGAATAATTGTGGAATTTTTGTTTTAAATCTACCATGATGTTATAAGTTTGTGGCAGTGAATATTTAAAACCACAGTTGGACTCGTTTCTTTATGAATGTCATAGCCCCCGTGCTCGGCTTTCCTTTCTGCCATATGAGAGTATTACAGTTTCCAAGCTTCAACGTATAATTCCTTTCATTGGTTGACACTATACCCCCAGGAATGTTTATAAAGTTATTCTTTCTGTGTATTTTTTCTATCCGTTCTTAAAAATTAAAATTCTACTCTATACTGAAGTATACTTATGATTAATTGGCATCTTTTAAACCCTGTAGTGGGAGGATTTTAACCCTGATCAGGAGCCAGATTCGTTTGTTAAGACTTCTCATCTTTTTTTTTTTTTTTTGTATTTTTGTTTTCTTTTTTAGACTGTCCAAGTGATTGTCCAGGCTCGACTGGGTGAAAAGATTTGTACTCGTTCCTCTTCTTCCCCAACGGGTTCAGATTGGGTAAAATTCTGTTATTTACTAAGGTGTATACTGTAGTGTTTGTCACAAGGAATGAATGTAAAGTTCTCCAGTGCAATAACAAGTTATACTATTTATAGTATTATAAATAACATTAAAATATCTAATTCCGTTTGATCCATTTACTTGAAAAGATGTTCTTATTGAATGTTAATCCTGTATTTATTTGGTTCTTAATTTTCTGGAGTGATAGGTGAAAAGCTTAGTCCTTAGAAGACAAAAATTGTATCTTAGCTAATTTTTGTAATGGTAATTACCTTTTTCAACTTGAAATTTGGGGCTTTGATACAGCATTATCCCTTATGGTGAAGGGAGAAGTAAATGAATTGTCTTCCTTAATCAGCCACAGCAGTGCTTGCGTTACCCAATATACACTATTTTCTGTTTCCATAATTTTTCTTGTGAGTGTTTCATGCAGAAGTCCCTTTTGTTTTCCAGTTCAACTTAGCAATCAAAGACATCCCAGAGGTTACACATGAAGCAAAGAAGGCACTGGCAGGGCAGCTGCCTGCTGTCGGGAGGTCTATGTGTGTGGAGATTTCGCTTAAGACATCTGAGGTAAGGTTATGGCCAGATTGGTGTCTTCATTTAGCACTCAAGACTCCTCACACTCTGAATCCAGTTCATTTCTTAGTCTTATTGCTGCACCTTCCCTCTCTGACATTCTTATCAGTCTCTGAGGGGGTCATTGTTTTTTTTTTGCTTGTTTGTTTTTGAGACAGTTTTGACTCATGTCACCCAGGCTGGAGTGCAGTGGCTTGATCTGGACTCACTGCAGCCCCTGCTTCCTGGGTTCGAGCTATTCTCCTGCCTTAGCCTCCAAAGTAACTTGGATTACAGGAGCCTGCCACCACACCCAGCTAATTTTTGTATTTTTAGTAAAGACAGTGTTTTGCCATTTTGGCCAGACTGGTCTTGAACTCCTGACCTCAGGTGATCCACCTGCCTCAGCCTCCCAAAGTGCTAGGATTATAGGCATGAGCCACTGCTACCCAGCCTGTTTTGTTTTTTGAAACAGGGTCTTGCTCAGTAACCCAGGATGGAGCACTGTGGCACAATCATGGTTCATTGCAACCTCGACCTCCCAGGCTCAAACAGTCCTCCCACCTCAGCCTCCTGAGTAGCTTGGACTACAGACATGCGCCACCATGCCCAGCTAGTTTTTGTATATTTTCTAGAGATGGGGTTTCCCCATGTTGCCCAGGCTGGTCTCAAACTCCTGAGCTCAGGCAATCTGCCTGTCTGAGTCTCTCTCTCAGAGTGCTGGGATTACAGGGGTCATGGTTTTTGAACTTACTATTCCAACCACTTGGTATAGGCTCTTTGCCCTCTTATTCATATGATATACTTCTACTCATCCTTCAAGACTCATGTGCTCTAGAAACTTTCCCCCTTTTAGTGGGAGATGTAACTGCAGTCTTCCTATAGTGCTTTGCTTATATTTGTTTCTACAGTATGACTTGCTGGATTGTTGTTGATGCTTTTTGGTTTCTTTCTTTTTGAGACAGAGTCTTGCTCTGTCGCCTAGGCTGGAGTGCAGTGGCACAATCTCAGCTCACTGAAACCTCCTCCTTCCGGGTTCGAGTGATTCTCATGCCTCAGCCTCCTGAGTAACTGGGATTACAGGTGCATGCCACCATGCCCGGCTATTTTTTGTAAAGACAGGGTTTCACCACGTTGGCTAGGCTGGTCTCGAACTCCTGACTTCAGGTGACCCACCTGCGTTGGCCTCCCAGAGTGCTAAGATTATAGGCTTGAGCCACCACGCCCAGTCGGCTATTGTTTTGAGATTGGGTCTCTTTATCACCCTGGCTGGAATGCAGTGGTGCAATCATGGCTCACTGCAGCCTCAGACTTCTAGGTTCAAGTGATCTTACCACTTCAGCCTTTCCAAGTAGCTGGGAGTATAGGCATGCATCACCACATATGGCTAATGTTTAAAAAAAAAGAAAAAATTTTGTAGAGATAGGGTCTCACTGTACTGCCCAGGCTGGAGTACAGTGGTGCTTAAGTTCACTGCAGCTTCAAGCTCCTTGCCTCAACTGATCCTCCTGTCTCACACTCCCAAAATGCTGGGGTTATAGGATGGAGCCACTTTGTCCACAGCCTGTATTCTGAGTTTATAAAAATGTATTTGCTTGTCTTATTTCACATTAGGATTGATGCAGATATTATTTCTTGTATTTTTATTAATGTATTTTCACTAATAGATTGTAAGGCTGTATGGTATAATGAAAGGTAAATAGAATTTGAAACTGCACAGAGACAAGTTCAAATCCTAGCTGAGTGACTTTAGCCAAATTACCTAATCCCACCCCACTAGCACTTTTTTTTTTTTTTTTTTATACAGAGTCTTGCTCTGTCGCCCAGGCTGGAGTATAGTGGCATGATCTTGGCTCACTGCAGCCTGTGTCTCCCAGCTCAAATGATTCTCCTGCCTCAGCCTCCCAAGTGGTTGGGATTATTGGCATGCACCATGAAGCCTAGCTAATTTTTGTATTTCTAGTAGAGAGAGGGTTTCACCATTTGGCCGGCCTGGTTTCGAATTCCTGACTTCAGGTGATCTGCCCACCTCAGTCTCCCAAAGTGTTGGGATTATAACATACATGTAGTAAGAAGTCAACACATGTTCCTGTTTATACTCTTAACTGCTTTTCTTCTTGAGGTCAACAGTTATGCCACATCTTACATATCTTTGTAGTTCCTCAAGTTCTTTATGAAATGAGGCAGAGTGTAAATGAATACTCCTCTGTGTCCTCAGGACCCAGGTTAGTGCCTGGGGTGGCATGTAGTATGCTTTCAAGTATTTTATTGAATGAATGATATCAGTATATATTCCACAGAAACCCTACTACCAACTAAAATGCTGCTTTGTATTGCCAGTTTATGCTATAAAGTTTTCCTTAGTTATTCATAGGGAGTGTAAAATAAATCCCTTGAAAAACTCTAATCTCCCAAGCACATATAAAATCAGATGATAAACTGTTCTGATGGTCCTAGAGAGACCACATCAACTCATCTTAGGTACTTCCCAGTATCTAGTTATCCTTTGGGTTTTGGGGGGAAATTTAAATTTATCATACCATTTAAAAGTGACAATGTGCTGGGCGCGGTGGCTCATGCTCGTAATCCCAGCACTTTGGGAGGCTAAGGCAGGCAGATCACCTGAGGTCAGAAGTTCAAGACCAGCCTGGCCAACATGGTGAAACCCCATCTCTATTACAAATTAAAAAAAAAAAAAAAATTAGCCGGGCGTGGTGGCAGGCACCTGCAATCCCAGCTACTCAGGAGGCTGAGGCAGGGTGCTTGAACCCAGGAGGCAGTGGTTGCAGTGAGCCAAGATGGTGTCACTGCACTCCAGCCTGGGTGACAGAGTGAGACCTGTCTCAAAAACAAACAAAAAGTGACAGTGTGATAGGAAGGGTATGTATATGAAGGATGCATATTTAAATTTGATCTAGAGGCCTTTGATTACAGGTGTGGTGGCTCACGCCTGTAATCCCAGCACTTTGGGAGGCCGAGGCGGGTGGATCACTTGAGGTCAGGAGTTCAAAACCAGCCTGTCCAACATGGCGAAACCCCGTCTCTATAAAAAAAAAAAAAACAAGATAAAAAGTTCAAAAAAAATAAAAAATAAAAAAAATTAATTTGTTCTAGAACAAGTAAAAGTCAGTTCTGTCCTCCAAAAACTAACTCAGGCTTACTCCCAACCCTAAGAAAATAGCCCTCTCCCAACTGATTAGTAGGAAGGTTACTTAGGTTCGTAGATATGTGACTGTCTTTCTCACCAAGTGACACACAGGAGTGTTAACAAGGTTGAGGGATTCTGGTTTGAGTCATTTCTTTTTCTTTCCTGTCCACTGGGCTATGTCTGTTTAGAATAACATCTAGAGAGGTGAACAGTTTGGCTAAAGTATCAGACAGCTAAAATATTTTTTCTTTGAGACAGAGTCTTGCTCTGTTAGCCAGGCTGGAATGCAGTGGCATGATCTTGCCTCACTACAACCTCCACCTCCTGGGTTCAAGCGATTCTCTCACCTCAGCCTCCCTAATAGCTAGGATTACAGGCACCCACCCCCACACCTGGCTACTTTCTGTATTTTTAGTAAAGACTGGGTTTCACCATATTAGTCAGGCTGGTCTCAAACTCCTGACCTCAGGTGATCCAGCTGCCTTGGCCTCCCAAAGTGGGGGAATTACAGGTGTGAGCCACCATGCCCAGCCCTAAAAGATTTTTAACTATAGAAATTGTTAAGGTAACAAGCTTTCCTAAACTGTAGGTGTCACCTAAAAATATTCCTGATAGAATTGGAGGGAAAGACTCTTTCCCTCATTTGAAATATGTTTGCCTTTCTGAAGGGCAGTTTGGAAATACATATCAAAATCTTAAAAGCATGTTATTAAGAGGGCACTCACTCTTAGACCCAGCAATTCTTTTTTTTTTTTTTTTTTTTTTTTTTTTTTTTGAGGCGGTGTCTTGCTCTGATGCCAGGCTGGAGTGCAGTGGCGTGGGCTTGGCTAACTGCAACCTCTGCCTCCTGGGTTCAAGCAATTCCCGTGCCTTACCCTCCCGAGTAGCTGGGACTGCAGGCGCATGCCTCTGCGTCCGGCTAATTTTTTTGTATTTTAGTAGAGGTGGGGTTTCACCATGTTGGCCAAGGTGGCCTTGATCTCCTGACCTCGTGATCCGCCTGCCTCAGCCTCCCAAAGTGCGGGGATTACAGGCATGAGCCACCATGCCCAGCCTAGCAATTCTAATTCTGAAAATTTGCTCGAAGAAATTAATTGAGGTTGTGTGGGAAGTTTTAGTCTCAAGGCTGTTTATCACAATGTTTGTAGTAATGAAAATTAGAAACAACCTTTATGTTCACACTGAGATAAAGATACAAAGAATAAACAACATTTATGTCCAAGAATAGGAGGACTAGTTGGATAAAATGATAGTCATGTGGTGGAATACTGTGGAACCGTTATAAATTATTTAGAATTTGTAATTATAAAGAAAATTCCATGACATATTTATTAAGAAAAAGCAAGTGATGATCAAAATAGTATATAGACTGTGATTGCACTTTTATTTAGAGAAGAGACTGGTTTGATTATAAGTTTATATCCATTTTCTTCTTTTTGCTTATCTATAACTTTTAATATTTTTATATTGACTGTAATGCTTTAAAATTAAAAATAATTTTTAAAACAAATTTTAAATTTGTTCTATCTACAGGGAGATTCCATGGAGCTGGAAATATGGTGTCTTGAAATGAATGAAAAGTAAGTGCTGCATCTGAGGGTTCTTGGTTGTGGTTGCTGAGGTTAAAGTAGATGACCTCATGTGAAAAGCTGGGCTTTGTTTTGAGAGTCAGGGATGGCATTCTGGCCACTTAACAAAGCCAGTAGGTCTTTGCTACAATTTGCTTCATGCTTGGCTTCCAGCCTAGACACAGAGATGACCTTCAGAGGGAACATCAGTCCAGAGAGACTCAGACACCACAGGGAAAGGAGCAGCAGAGAAAGCTGAAAAGCCTTTGTTGTTTTCCCAAAGTACAGCTAGTTCTCTGGTTAAATCCCTTATGAGCTCTTGTAATATGACTACCCTGTTTTGTCTGTTTTCTGTGTGGCAGCCATCCAGTAAGATCTCCCCTCCCTGCTCCTTTTTACAGACTGTATGGGGTCATGGATTAGAAATGCATGTTATTTCCTTCCCCTATTTTCATCTTTCAAGACAGATAGCTTACCTCCTGCATGAAGCTTCAGTTTTTAGGAAGAGTATATAGGAAAATTGAGGAAATATCAACACATCAAAAGAAAAATCTTAGTGATAAGTATATGTGGTGGGCATTAATTTTCTTTATTGAATACAATACAGGCTGGGCATGATGGCTCACACCTGTAATCCTAGCACTTTGGGAGGCCGAGGTGGGTGGATCACCTGAGGTCAGGAGTTTGAGACCAGCCTGGCCAACATGGTGAAACCCTGACTCTACTAAAAATACAAAAAAATTAGCTGGACATGGTGGCATGCGCCTGTAATCCCAGCTACTCAGGAGGCTGAGGCTAGAGGATCTCTTGAACCTGAGAGGAGGAGGTTGCAGTAAGCCGAGAATGTGCCATTGCAGTCCAGCCTGGGCAGCTGAGCGAGACTCCATCTCAAAAAAAAAAAAAAAAAAAATGTAATTGCCAGGTTATGACCCAAAATTTCAGTACCAAGCTGACTTTTCTTCAGACTGCTGTTAGATTATTGAGATAGATAGCTCATAGGATAGTACATGTCTGCACCTTCAGTATATATAATTGCAATGTTTATTTGTTTTCAGATGTGCTGCTTTATTTCTAAAAAAAAAAAATAACCACATTGAATGTAGAAAAAAATATATTGGGTGCCTTTTGTTGCTCATGTGCTTATGTCTAGAAAATGAGAAAGTAAACATTGACTTACCTCAATAATCTGTTGATAAAGATGTAATTAGAGTTCTCTGGTTAGTTCAGAACATGTCTTAATAACAAATTTGGTCTTGTGTAGCTCCAGTGCTTACTAGGAAAATGCTGACCCTATTTTTGTGTCCGGCAGGTGTGATAAAGAAATCAAAGTTTCCTACACGGTGTACAACAGACTGTCATTGCTGCTGAAGTCTCTTCTTGCTATAACTAGGGTGACACCAGCCTACAGGCTCTCCAGAAAACAAGGGCATGAATATGTCATATTATACAGGTAAACAGCATAGATGCCCATCTTAATTCACTTATCAGCCTCCTCACTTTGCACATTGACTGGCACTTAGGTGTTCTGTGATGATGTTTTTGACAGTTGTTTGGTTTGTTGGATTATTGATGCTATTGCTTTCTTTTTTTTTTTTTTTCTTGAGACAGGAGTTTTGCTCTGTCACCAGGCTGGAGTGTAGTGGCGCAACCTCGGCTCACTGCAACCTCCGCCTCCCTGTTCAAGGGATTCTCCTGCCTCAGCCTCCCAAGTAGCTGGGATTACAGATGCACGCCACCACGCCCAGCTAATTTTTGTATTTTTAGTAGAGACGGGGTTTCACCATGCTGGCCAGGATGGTTTTGATCTCCTGACCTCGTGATCCGCCCACCTCAGCCTCCCAAAGTGCTGAGATTACAGGTGTGAGCCACCGCACCCGGCCTGATGCTATTGCTTTCATATGATCACTATCCAGCCTTCCTTGTGAACCTCATCCTTCCAGAGCCACCAGGTTTATTATCCTTTTCTATACGCACAATCTTGATTCCTGTGGAATGGATGTTGAGGTCTTTGTGATAAACACTTAGAGCTAGGGAAGGAAGTCAAATCAAACAGTCTATACTAGGAAGATTCCACAGTCTTCTGTATTCCAGGGTTAAATTAAAACTTTTTGTCTAACTGCTGACTCAGTTTAAGTTTTTAATTAGTTGTCTGTGGCTATAAAGAACTGGTCAACAGAGTATTTTCCTTGGAGTATTTCACCTCAGCACATTTATTGAGTGCATTTTTAGTGCAAACATTGTGCTAGGATCACTGAAGAACTGTATAGAGGCCCAGCACTAGAGTTGGTTCTAATGTAGTGAGGGAAACAGTTTGATACATGTATAATTATTTAGAAAGCAGAATTTGAAAACTGCAAGCCAGAATCAGGAAAAAAAGGTACTGAGAGAATATAGAGAGATAAAGTTTGTTCGGTTGGTAAACAGTGCTGGTCTTAGGGAGGAAGTGGCATTTAAGCTGGCCCATTAGGGAAAGAGAATTTGAGCTGGTAGAAGTAAGGGGGAATAATCATTCCAGATGGAGAGTTCAGCAGCTAGCAAGGCACAGAGGTGGAGTGCAGGGTAAGAGCTCTGCTCAGATTGTCAGATGGACCAGAGTGGTGGAGTAGAGGGTATGTAGCAAAGTGGGAGAGAAGAGCTTGGAATGCCAGGGTCCCAAATCTACCAAAGGTGCCTTTTTTTTTTTTTTTTTTTTTTTGTATTTAGTGATGAGCCATTGGTTTTAGCCTTTGGCTTATACAGATAGAGGTGATTTTTAGACGAAGTTATCACAAGACAGAGGGACCAAAGAGGAGAGACTTAACTAGTTTTGTTGAAATGATCCAGTACCTGAGAATAGTTGTCATTTTCTTTAACTTTCTTAGCAATATCCTCCTAGCAAGCCTAACCATGTCTATTTTTCTAGGTCTTCAATAAAATATTGATGTCTTCTCTGTAGTCTTCTTCTGGTTTCAAGTTGTTTTATTTGAAAATTGCTAGACTTTTATTCAGATATATTAGAAAGATACCGTACTAAAATCATCGACTTAGTTACCTAGGACTCCTAGTCTTTTTCATATCAATGTTTAAAGTGTTCCTTTATCATGTATATCTGGAGTAATCATTATTACTCTCAGGGGTCCGGAGCATGCCTGTAATCCCAGCACTTTGAGAGGCTAAGGTGGGTGGTCACTTGAGGACAGGAGTTGGAGACAAACCAGCCAACATAGCAAAAGACTGTCTCTACTGTACAAAAAATTTAGCTGGGCAGGGTGGCACGCTCCTGTAATCCCAGCCACTTGGGGCTGAGGCACAAAAATCTCTTGAACGCAGGAGGTGGAAGTTACAGGGAACCAAGATCGCACCACTGCACTCCAACATGGGTGACAGAGCAAATACTGTGCCTCAAAAAAACCCAGATAAACCAGTATTACTCACAGGATGTTGATCATTTAGGAGTGCTTTTGGATACGAACAACTGTGGCTTAGATCTAGAGAGGTGGGTGATCTCAGAGGTAGACTTGGTACCCCCCTTAGGCCCCCTGCTTTTTATACTGTTGTTAGAAGGTTAACAGCCTGATGCCATTAAAGAATAGTCTTGGCCAAATGTAGTGGCCTGCATCTATAATCTCAGCACTTTGTGAGGCCAAGGCAGGAGGATCACCTGAGGTCAGGAGTTTGAGACCAGACTGGGCAACATAGTGAGACCTTGTCTCTACTAAAAATTAAAAAAATTAGCTAGGTGTGGTGTTACACACCTGTAGTCCAGCTACTCAGGAGGCTGAGGGAGAATTGCTTGTGTCCAGAAGGTCAAGGCTACAGTGAGCCATCACACCACTGCACACCAGCCTGGGTGACACAGAGCGGGACCCTGTCTCAAAAAATATATATATAGCCAAGAAAAAGTTAAGCAGATTTAAACACTGTATCAGTATTTACATGAATAATGAACTGCCTAAGTCTCAGCTTTTTGTTAAAGGGTATTTACTTAGCAAGATCTCTTTTAGCAACACTCTATTAACATTGTTCCTATATTACTTTATGGCAGGAGTCACTAAACTATGGTCAGCTGACCATCTGCTTGTTTTTGTAAATAAAGTTTTTTTACAACACAGCCATCCCATTTGTTTACATATTGTCTATGGCTACTTTTGTAATGCAACAGAAAGCTGAGTAGTTGTTACACCCTACGTATATGGCCCACAATCCTAAAATATTTACTGTTGGGTCTTTTGCAGAAAGGTTTGCTGATCCCTGCTTTTTAGTGTCTTTTGTCTGTCTGATCTGTAGTTAATTTTGGGTTTGTGTTTCAAATACTTATGTACATTTATTTTCTTTTCTCTCTCTTTTTTTTTTTTTTTTGTTTTGAGATGGAATCTTATTCTGTCACCTAGGCTGGAGTGCAGTGGCACAATCTTGGCTCACTACAACCTCCGCCTCCTGGATTCAAGCAATTCTTGTGCCTCAGCCTCCTGAATAGCTGAGATTATAGGTATGCACCATCATGGCTGGCTGATTTTTCTATTTTTATTAGAGACAGGGTTTCACTATGCTGGCCAGGCTGGTTTCGAACTCCTGACCTCAAGTCATCTGCCACTTTGGCCTCCCAGAGTGCTGAGATTGCATACGTGATCAACTGCACCTGGCTATATTTCTTTTCTGTCACACAAGACTGTAGTCCTTAAGACCTAGGATTCATATTTATCTTTATTTGATTCCTAACATCTAACCATGAAACTTCATACATTGCTGGAGCTTAGTATTTATTGAATAAACTCATATGTATATTTTTATTTTACTTTATTTTACTTTATTTTATTTTTGAGATGGAGTTTCCATCTTGTTGCCTGGGCTGGAGTTGCAATCTTGGGTCAGTGCAACCTCCACCTCCTGGGTTCAAGCGATTCTCCTGCCTCAGCCTTCCTAGTAGCTGGGATTACAGGTGCCCACCACCATGCCCAGCTAAGTGTTTGTATTTTTTTTTTTTTTTTTTTTCTCTAGAGGTGTTCCCTAAAAAGGAAAGTGTTTGTATTTTTAATAGAGACAGGGTTTCACTATGTTGGCCAGCTGATCTCGAACTCATGACCTCGGGTGATCTACCTGCCTCCGCCTCCCAAAGTGCTGGGACTACAGGCGTGAGCCACTGCACCCAGCTTATATTTAATTTTTATCAATATTACTTGAAAAATATGAAAACAGATTTTAGGTGTTTTTAATTCAAACTTTTTGCTAATATAGACTGGCCTGTCCAGGAAGAATCGTGGAAGGTTCCACTATGTTTATGTTTTTATTTTTTTCAGAATAGTCTTACCTAGTTAATTATTCCATAGTGGAAAAGATTTTCTACTTTGTTAAGCCATTTACTTAGAGATTTCTCCATGCCCAGGCACAGTGGCTCACACCTATAATCCCAGCACTTCTGAGGCTGAGGATTGCTTGAGCCCAGGAGTTCAAGACCAGTTGGGCAACATGGCAAGACCCTGTCGTTACTATTTTAAAAATGTTATGTTTATAAAAGAGAGAGTTCCCCACAACTGAAGACCACTTACCAAACCCTGGTACATTCTGGCCAGGTATGGTGGTGCATGCCTGTCATCCAAGCACTTTGGGAGGCTGAAGTGGGAAAATAATTTGAAGCCACAACCAGGGACAGTGGCTCACACCTGTACTCCCAGCAGTTTGGGAGGCTTAGGTAGAAGGATCCCTTGGGCTCAGGAGTTCGATACCAGCATGTGTGACACACTGAAACCCTGTCTATACTAGAAATAAAAAAAGTTACCTGGGTGTGGTGGTACATGCCTGTAGTCCAGCTACTTAGGAGGCTGAAGTGAGAAGATCTCTTGAGCCCAGGGGGTCGAGGCTGCAGTGAGCTGTGATCATACCACTGCACTCCAGCATAGGCAACACACTGAGATGCTGTTTAAAAAAAAAACTGAAATACGGTTGAGAGCCGGGTGCAGTGGCTTGCGCCTGTAATCCCAGCACTTTGGGAGGCTGAGGCAGGCGGATCACCTGAGGTTGGGAGTTCAAGACCAGCCTGACCAGCATGGAGAAACCCTGTCTCTACTAAAAAATACCAAAGTAGCTCGGCCTGGTAGTACATGCCTGTAATCCCAGCTACTCGGCAGGAGGCTAAGGCAGGAGAATTGCTTGAACCTGGGAGGCGGAGGTTACACTCCAGCCTGTGCAACAAGAGCAAAACTCCATCTCAAAACAAAACAAAAAAACAGTTTAGGCCGGGAGTTTGCGACCAGCCTGGGGAACATAGTGAGACCCTGTCTTTTTTTTTTTTTTTTTTTTTTTTT
>PVKV010023695.1:0-32823 GCA_004027835.1 Alouatta palliata | reverse complement strand
GCGGTGGCTCACGCCTGTAATCCCAGCACTTTGGGAGGCCGAGGCGGGTGGATCACGAGGTCAAGAGATCGAGACCATCCTGGTCAACATGGTGAAACCCCGTCTCTACTAAAAATACAAAAAAATTAGCTGGGCGTGGTGGCGCGTGCCTGTAGTCCCAGCTACTCGGGAGGCTGAGGCAGGAGAATTGCTTGAACCCGGGCGGCGGAGGTTGCAGTGAGCCGAGGTCACGCCACTGCACTCCAGCCTGGCGCCTGGTGACGGAGCGAGACTGTCTCAAAAAAAAAAAAAAGAGTTCCCTTTTCTCCACATCCTCGCCAGCATGTTATTTTTTGTCTTTTTGATAATAGCCATTCTTTCTTCGGTGAGATGATATCTCATTGCGGTTTTGACTTGCATGTCCCCAATGATTAGTGATGAACTAATTTTTTCATATACTTCTTGGCCATTTGTATGTCTTTTGAGAAGTGTCCATTCGGATCATTTGTCCATTTTATTTTTTTTGAGACGGAGTCTCGCTCTTGTCGTCCACGCTGGAGTACAGTGGCATGATCTCAGCTCACTGCAACCTCCACTTCTCGGGTTCAAGCGATTCTCCTGCCTCAGCCGCCAGAGTAGCTGAAATTACAGGTGCCTGCCATTTATTCTCGGCGAATTTTTGTATTTTTAGTAGAGACAAGGTTTCCCCATGTTGGCCAGGTTGGTCTTGAACTCTTGACCTCAGGAGATCCACCCGCTTCGGCCTCCCAAAGGGCTGGGATTACAGATGTGAGCCGCCTTGCGTGACCCATTTGTCCATTTAAATGTTTTTTGTTTTTTTGCTGGTGAACTCCTTGTATATTCTGGATATTAACCCTTTGTCAGATGAATATTTTGCAGATATTTTCTCCCATCCTATAGGTTGTCTGTTCACTCTGTTATTTCCTTTGTTGTACAGAAGCTTTTTCGTGTAATAGAATTCTATTTGCCTATTTTTGCTTTTGTTGCCTGTGTTTTGAGACTTTATTCATAGAATCATTGCCCAGACCAATGTCCTGAAGCATTTCCCTTGTGTTGTCTTGTAGTAATTTCACAGTTTCAGGTCTTACATTTAGGTCTTTAATCCATTTTGAGGTTTATATATGGTGACAGATAAGGGTCTAGCTTGATTCTGCATATGGTTATCCTTTCAGTTACTCTGTTTTCTTAGTAGCATTTATTAAAGAGTACTTTAACCCCCCTTATATGCTCTTGGTGCTTTTGTGGAAAGTCAGTTGGCTATAAATGTGTGAATTTATATCTGGGTTCTCTATTCTGTTCCGTTGGTCTGTGTGTCTGTTTTTATGCTAGTACCATGCTGTTTTAGATATTATAGCTCTGTAGTATATTTTGAGGCCAAGTAGTGGTGATGCCTCCAGCCTTGTTCTGTTTGCTCAGGATTGCTTTGCCTATTGGGGGTCTTTTGTGATTCCATATCAATTTTAGGATTTTTAAAAAATTTCTATGAAGAGTGTCGTTGGTATTTTGATAGGGATTGCATTGACTCTGTAGATTGCTTTGGGTAGTATGGTCATTTTAATATTTTTCTTATTGGTGGATATGTACATTAATTTTGCCTTTGTTGCTGCTATAGGCAGTGTTAAAGTGGTATTTAATGAAGAATAATTTTTATCAGAAATTTCTGATAGCCACATTTGTTGGACACTTTTCATTTGTCTTTTTATTTTTGTGTGTGTGTGAGAGAGTCTTGCTCTGTCACTCAGGCTGGAGTGCAGTGGTACAAACACTGCTCACTACAGCCTTGACTTCCTGGGCTCAGGCAGTCGTCCTACCTCAGCCTCCCAAGCAGCTGGGACTACAGGTATGCGCCACCATACCTGGCTTATTTATTTTTAATTTTTGTGGAGATGAGGTCTCGTATTGCCTGGGCTGGTCTTGACCTCCTGGGCTCAAGTGATCCTCCCACCTTGGCCTCCCAAAGTGTTGGGATTACACACATGAGCTACCCGTGCCCAGCCTGTCATCTTTCTTGATTCCTATGAATATCAGCTTTGTTCGGCTTTTTCTTTCTTGATGTTCTTCTTTGTAGGATGGGAAGATACTGCTCTGGGGTATTCTGTCCACCTATTCCCCATCGAAGTCCTAACCAGGCCTGACCCTGCTCTAGCTTCTGAGATCAGATGAGATAGGGTGTATTCAGGGTGGCCTAGCTGTAGATCCTCTTTTTTCTTTTTCTTTTTTTTTTTTTGAGACAAATCTTACTCTGTTGCCCATGATGGAGTGCAGTGGCGTGATCACAGCTTATTGCACCCTCAGCCTCCTGGACCCCAGTGATCCTCCCATGTTAGCCTCCTGAGTAGCGGAGATGAACTTTATGTTTTGTAGAGATGGGGTCTCACTATATTGCCCAGGCTGGTCTTGGACTCCTGGGCTTAAGCATTCCTCCTGCCACAACCTCCCAAAGTGCTAGGATTATAGTTGGGAGCCATTGTGCTCAGCCTCTCCTCCCTTTATTCATGTTTCTCAGAGTTTTTTTTTTTTTTTTTTTTTTTGCTGGATCTCTCCTTTAATTCTGTCCTTGACTTTATTCCAAGGTAGGTGAGGTAGGTGATCTTTTACTTTTTTTTTCTTTCTTTTTTTTTTTTTTTTTGAGACAGAGCCTTGCTCTTTTGCCCAGGCTGGAGTGCAGGGGCGCGATCTTGATGCACTACAA
This sequence comes from Alouatta palliata, assembly GCA_004027835.1. Taxonomy (NCBI): domain Eukaryota; kingdom Metazoa; phylum Chordata; class Mammalia; order Primates; family Atelidae; genus Alouatta; species Alouatta palliata. The sequence continues at coordinate 30,131 of PVKV010023695.1, read as the reverse complement.
CCACCGCCTCCCAGGTTCAAGCGATTCTCCTGCCTCAGCCTCCCGAGTAGCTGGGACTATAGGTGTGCACCACCATACCCGGCTAATTTTTGTATTTTTAATAGAGGCGGGGTTTTGCCATATTGGCCAGGCTAGTCTTGAACTCCTGAGCTCATGATCCACCCACCTAGGCCTCCCAAAGTGCTGGGATTACAGGTGTGAGCCACTGTGCCCGGCCTACTTTTTTTTGTTACTGTGACATCCAAATCTTTATACCTCCAGCCTCTTTTTGAGCCCCTTAGACACAAATGTCTGTATTTCGGGGTGAGGTACAACCCAGAAAATCCACCTCTCCTTCAGTCCCTCCTGCTGTGTTCCTTACACGTATAGCACAGCCGTAAAGTTAGACCTGGATTCCATATCTGCCCCTGCTACTTAATAGCTGTGGACCCCAATGGGCAAGTTTATTACAAGAAAATTATTTAATCCTTTCATCTCTAAGTGGAATTAACAGTCTCCATGTCATGGGGGCTTTGTAAAGGTTCCTTGAGCCATTGTGTATCTCACTGTGTACCTGGCACAGTGCTTGGCACTTAGTGAGTGGCGTCTGTCATAACTGCCACCTAGGTGACTAGAACCTTTCCACAGCATATTGTCAAGTCTAAATTTTAAGCCTCTACAAACTGGTTCTGCCTTTGTGTCCTCAGAACGCTTTCCTGTGACCTCATGCTCTGTTGATTCTGTCACCCAGGGTGGAGTGCAGTAGTATGATCACAGCTCACTGTAGCCTTGACATACTGAGCTTAAGTGACCCTTCTGCCTCAGCCTCCTGAGTAGCTGAGACCACATGTGTGCACCACCATGGCTGGCTGATTTTATTTTTTGTAGAGACACGGTCTTGCTGTGTTGCCCAGGCTCGTCTCAAACTCCTGGGCTCAAGTGATCCTCCCACCTTGGTGTCTGAGTGTTGGGATTACAGGTGTGAGCCAGCATAGCTGGCCTTCTCTTGACTCTGAGTTCTTTGGTTGTTTTGCCTCTAGTTTTATCCCATCTGGTATCTGGTTTATAGCAGCTGTTTCAAACACCCCAAGTAATTGTGGTGAGAATAAGATTCGACAGGGTAGGGAGGATGGGGCAGGTTCTTGGGGTGCATGAGTGAGCCCTGCTTCCTCAGCCCTCCTGCTAGGCAGGCTGCTGGTGGTTTTCTTTAACCTGCCACTTGCTTTGATCTCTCACTTCTTCCACATTCCTGGGCACCCCACCCACATCCCTTACCCCAGACACTTGCTTTCTACCCAGATGCTAACTTGGTGGGGGAGGTGCAGCCCTGCCGCTGAAATGGAGGTAATAGGGGCCTGGGATTTGTGTCTTTTTCAGAACAGTGCAACCCTGAAACTCGTCCTGTTGAGAAAAAAAGATCAGCTATTCCTACCAAAACTATAAGGCCTGTGGAAAACAAAGGTGGGTTGGTTGACTTGCAAGGGACTTCACATAGAATAAATTGAAAGGAAGGAAAAGGGAAGACTGGGGCTGGGCAAGGAGTCCAGAACAATGGCTTCCTTGGGAAGCAACAGTTTCTTTAGCCCTGAGCACCAGGAGTGGGGCCATGTCATCATGGGTGATGAGCAACCTGAAAGCAGTATTCAGAAGAAAAACGGGCAGAAAAACAGATGAGAAAGGCCATGGCTGTGGTTTGGGAGTTTGTGGTGGGCCCTGCTGGCAGGAGCCTTCTCTAGCCCACAGATGCTGGTCTCGTTCCAGGAATTTGGCGGGGGCTGTCTGTTCACCTGAGCTCAGCCCAGACAGGAGGCTTTCTTTGTCCTAGGTCACCTCACTGCTGCTGAGGGTTCAGAGCTTATAGCAGTAGTGGGCTGTTGACCTATCCGTCCAGCCATCTAAATGTTCTTTACTACCTCCTGGGTGTCATGCAGTGTGCCAGGCTCTGAAAGCAGCCCCTCTGATACCACCAAAGAGGTATTGAACATTCCCTGCAAAGTCATGGCCTATTTTTGCCCTTTGAGAAATTTCCAGGTTGGGTTCAGGCAATGCCGGCAGTTTCTGCCCATGTTGAAAGCACAGGAGATTCTGCTTGGCTGGTTTTTAAAGAGCATCCAGTTTATTGACCTGTCACAGGGGTTTATTAGTCCCAGTTCCTGGGAGTGCCGGGGCCTAACGGAACCCCACAGAGCAGATGCTAGAAATGCAATAACGTACGGAGCCATGCTGAGGTGGGAAGGGGTAATAAGTTATTAGACAACCAGAGTCTAAGCCTGAAGACCACAGGATCACGTAACACAGTAAGGATGTGAACACAAGGGTGCATTTGTTAAAATCACCGACTCTTCTTTCACTTAGCCTCCCCCTTCTAAAAAAGGAGTGTTAGTAAAGTCACAGACTCCGGAGAAGAGGATTTTTGTCTGTACCTGCTTGAATACCCCTATCACTATCACGTGTGCATACATTTTTATCCTGTTGAACTAGTTGTTAAAATCTGGTGTCCAGGCCTCCTTTTTAGTCATGAGCCATTGACTTGTTTTGTATTCCTTAGATGATGATGACTGTATAGCTGATTTTCTCAATAGTGATGAGGAAGAAGACAGAGTTTCTTTGCAGAATTTAAAGAATTTAGGTAAGTCTTTGCTGTGCCTGTCAACTGTTGAGATACTGTGTTGTAAGGATTGTGATTTTTTTAAAGTTACTAAGTCCTTGATTAAGTGTGGCATGCAGGGCCCTTACTATCTAGTCACATAATTCTGTAAACATACGAGGTTTCATACCTCCCAGCCTCCTCACACCATTCCTTCTGCCTGGAATCCTACTGGTCTTTCCAGTTAGCAAAATTCTGCTCCTCCCTCAAGGCTTGGTTCAAGTTTTCTTTGCTCAAGCTAGGCTTTTCTTGACCTTCTGTGTCTCTTTCAGAATTAGGCATTCTTTTGGTTTCCCATAGCAGCTTGGACTTATTAGTAATAAATCACTGTTAACATTTATGGTAATTTGTCTCTCACATACCGATTTGTACAGCAGAGACCTGTATTCTCAGATCCCCAGCGCTCAGTTCACAGTCCAGCCGTTAATGCAGACTCGTTATCACGATTTGATTTAAGGGGAAACAGGTGTTAATGCCCCACATTTTTGTAGTACTGCTTATTCAGTCCTTATAAAATTCTGTTACGTGTATATGGTGTCTATTAATTTCATTCTCCCATTTCACAGAATCACAGAAGGTTATGTTCTGCAGTTAGTCTCATGGTAATGATTAGTTAGACTGAGTTTGCAGCTGAGCTGGTAATAGGTGTTAAAGATTTTATAGACTAAAGTACCATGCAGGTGGTATTGTTGGTTCACTGCTCCTGGTCCTGCTGCACACTGAAGCACATGCTTAGACATCATTCACAGTATTTGGTATAGCTGTCCTCTGCAACTTTTATATCTATAAGGAAAGAAAACATGCCAGCAGCTTAATACTATTCTCTTTGTGATTGTGCTGATAAAGCATTTTTTTCTTAGCTGAAGTGGCACGAAGTCACATTATTTACAAAGATACCAGGAACTGGTCTCTGTTACTGCATTTAACGTGGAAATAGTTTGATATACTGATCTCACCTTTCATTTTACAGAGGTGGGGTCTCGCCATGTTGCCCATGCTGGTCTTGAATTCCTGAGCTCAAGCGATTTACCCACCTTGACCACCCTAATTGCTATTACAGGCATGAGCCACCATGCCTGGTGATAGTTTTATCACACTTGAAACACTTCTCCCTTCAACTATCTCCGTGTGTTCCCACTTGAACTCAGAGTAGCTTTTTTTCTTGTTAATTTTTAGGGGAATCTGCAACATTAAGAAGCTTATTGCTCAATCCACACCTCAGGCAGTTGATGGTCAGTCTCGATCAGGGGGAAGACAAAGCAAAGCTCATGAGAGCCTGCATGCAAGAACCCTTGTTTGTGGAGTTTGCAGACTGCTGTTTAAGAATTGTGGAACCATTGCAGAATGAGCATTCTTAAGATGGACTACTGTGCTGCTTGCTTAAGTAAGTTCGTGCTAGACTCCCAGAACCTGCCTACCCCCTCTCCAGGAGGCCAGCTTGTGTGGGGAGCCCCAGGCAAAAGAGGTTTCCAGGATGCTGGCTGACGTAGGCTCTACAGGCCTTTACAGGCATTGACGTGGGCTTATGTTTCAGGCAGATGTGGGGTCCTTAAGGTGGCAAATCCTTTATGGAGAGAAAACTTGACATTTAGATGGTTGTTCTTAAATGTTTTACTTTTGGTACTGTTGATGGAAGGTCTCAAGCTTTACGCTTGATATGGAGCTAAACTTGAACAGTGTTACATCAAAATGTGATTTTATTGTACACTGCGTTCATAATTTGTTTGAAATTACATTAAATAAATCAACAACTTATTAAATACTAGTTTTCTTCCTTTTTAAAGGAAATAACTACAAAATTTTCCCCAGCCCAAATTCCAGTGCCAATTTTAGGCCAACTTTGCCTGTTTTTTTTTCCAAAAGTGCTTATGTGTTATGGGGTTCCTCACTGTAGTGACAGTCATGGCTGCTGCTGAGTTTGATATATGAAGGTAGAGAAACATGACCCTGATGTTTAACTACCAGCCCTGACTCCATCAGTGCTTGATGTAGCCTGGAGCCCCAGGCCCACAGGGCCCTGGCTTGAAGGCTGGAGCTGACACTGTTGCTCATGTGTGTTTGGAGCACTGTGGGAATAGTTTGGCAGCTGTGTGCTGATTAAATGTCTTTGGCAAGGCAGCTGGCAAGAAAAGGCCTTGTGGAAACAAAGGCACCAAGGATCACCCAGCTCAGTGAAGGCAGAAGAGGTCACATGTGAATCAACCTGTGTTTTTCAAGCAGAATCTGATTAAAGCCGGTAACACTGGAGGGCGAAGGTTCAGGGCAGATGTCAGCATAGCGCAATGGAGACTTTTTGCAGTGAAACTTTATCGATCCCTAGGGGGGGAGAGAGAGAGATGCAGCTTTAGCCCCAGTTCCTGGAAGTGCCAGGGCCTAACAGAACCCCACAGAGCAGACGCTAGAAATGCAAGGAGGTATGGACAAGTACTAGTATGGGGGCCACAGCAGTATTAAAATAGAAAGCATTACATCCACTCAGTGTGAGACATGAGGAAACCCTAGGAGGGGGTGCTCCCTAAGAGGAATGTCTCAGTCCTATGACTGCTTAAAGCCGGAAGATTTAAACACTTACCCTTCTGTTTACACTCCAGCAGGCCTGTGTGTTTTCATGGGAGATTTTATCCAGATTAAGGCCTATATAGTAATTCCTCTGAATGGAAATTCAGTGTTTCTTTCTGCCTTGTCATTTCACTTACGCCTTGCTGTGACCCCATGCAGTAGGTTGAGTATTAGCCCATTTTATAGACAGGCTCTGAGAAAATGTGTCTTAGCCAAGATCATCCAGTGAATGGGGCAGAGCCAGGACCCAGACCCTGGGGTTCTACCTCCCAGTGCAACACACTGTCACCTTTCCGTGGCCACTTTATTTCTGCGAGGCCCTGGCTTGCTGGGGTGACTCACAAAGCCCTGAGTGACACTGACTTCTGAGTGTGCTGGCTGACTTTTCCCTGGCTGCTCATACTATTAAAACACAAAGCTGGGTGCAGTGGCTCAAGCCTGTAATCCCAGCACTTTGGGAGGCCAAGCCAGGCAGATCACTTGAGGTCAGGAGTTTGAGACCAGCCTGGCCAACATGGTGACCTTCACCGTCTCTATTAAAAATAAAAATAAAAAAAGCTGGGGATAGTGGTACATGCCTGTAGTCCCAGTTATTCAGGAGGCTGAGGCAGGAGAATCGCTTGAACACACTGCACTCCATCCTGGGCAACACAGCCCCACAGAGGACTTGGACCACTGGCTCTGCTTGCCATTTCCTCTGCTAGAAAAGGAGAAAAACCCAGCAATACAATTTGAGGAAAACATGGTACCAAATCCAGTGCCATTTGAGGTAACAAACTCATCACAACCAAAGTTGTGATGTGGGACTAATTAGATTATTTGCCCTCAAGTCTTGGGTAGTTTCTTTTTTGCTACATCTCATTTCCTCTTTTCTGTAATCGACCTATTATGACCCTAAGCCAAACTTTCTTTTTTTAGACAGACTCTTGTCACCCAGGCTGAAGTTCTGTGGCACGATCTTGGCTCACTGCAACCTCTGTCTCCTGGGTTCAAGCGATTCTCCTGCCTCAGCCTCCCAAGTAACTGGGACTACAGGCATGTGCCACCATGCCTGGCTAATTTTTGTATTTTTAGCAGAGACGGGGTTTTGCCATGTTGGCCAGGCTGTTCTCAAACTCCTGACCTCAGGTGATCCGCCCACCTCAGCTTCCCAAAGTGCTGGAATTACAGATGTGAACCACTGTGCCTGGCCCTAGGCCAAACTTCGATCACCTCCGGCTCCTCCTGACTCCTCTAGAGCCTTGGTTCTCAATAGTGTGGTTCACGGAGCATCAGCATCAGCTGGGAGCTTGCTAGAAACGCAGAATTGCATTTGGAAATGGAACTAAAAGGAGACTCAGAGATGCTGAAAGAATTAGAGGCAGTTTTAAAAAAAAAGGTAAAGGGCTCTGGAACACTCCCAGTTACAACAAAGTAAATAATCCAAACCAACAGTTGGTTAGGATGTGCAGGCTTCTGGTTTACCCAGTAAGGTTAGGGACAGATCTTGTCCCAGCCATTCTCACTCCCCCTGTGAACTTCTAGGCTTTGCTCCTGCTGTTCACAGGAACAAAGCTGTCATGGCCATCACACACAACGTACCTGAGGCATCGCTCGGATGGACGTGACACCAGCCTGGTCTTGTTGTGCTGTCTGGACAGTGTAGCTACTGGGGCTGCCCCTGGGGAGCTGGAGGCAGGCCCAGACCACCAATTTCCTCTGAAAACTGCCTACACCCATAGCTGTGTTGGTCAGGACAAGCCCCAGGGGCCAGAGGCGGATTACTGCTTCCAGGAGCCTGGTCTGCAGTGGGGAGGTACTTAGGGAACCGGGAACTTGAGAGAGGTGTTTTTCTTCCACATCATCCAGTTCTTCAGCAGCAAGGCAGGCCATTCTGATCTTAAAAAGCAAACATCCCTTTATAGCTTTAGATTTATCTAGCCCTCTTAGCAGAAAATGGAAATCAAAACTAACACATCATCTTAACAAGGTGAACTGAAGGCACCTGGTTGGGAACAGCTGGCTGCTCTGAACCAAACTGGTTCCATATGGCACAAGTCTATACACCCCAGGCAATGGTGCTTAGGCCTTACATATGCTACTTGAAAACAAAGTAACAGCCCATTGAAATATAACTGATAAGCTGTAGATCCCAGTCTTTTAAAGTGTACATCCCAGAGTTCTTGCACCACTCTACCTTCACAGCCACCCTGCGGGGTAGGTGTTCCTGTGCCCATTGCATATACAGTATGAAGCTCACAGAGGCCGAATGACCTGCCCAAGGCCACCTGCACTGCAGTGACAGAGCCAGCATTCCCACTCGGGTCCACCGTCTGGTCCCCAGAATTGATCCACTGCCCACCCCAACTTCTTGGGTAGGTCTTACTCTCCACTTCTGCCATGTGCGCTTGATGACTGTAGCAGCTGCGTGTAGCCTCTGGATGTGTTTCCGAGTTAACCAGGAACGAATGGCTAAGAGGTTTGCCCAGAAACAGAAAAGAGATAACAAAGGGGCCATTAGAGTGTTAGTGACCTGACTGCAGCAAAACCACAGTTCCTGTCAGAGTTTCAAATACGTGTTTTTTCAATGAATGCCTACTTTGGGCTACAAATGAAATAAGGCAAAATTGGCTTTTAAACATTCCTCCCACTGCCCACACATCTGGATACACCTACATAGTGAAGGAGCACTGGGGAGCCTGGACTGGCTGAAGGCAAGGCAGTCACTTCCCGTCTCAGGCTCAGTCCAGGGCAGCACCCAGGGAACAGGAGGGTCTGGATTGTCTGTGCCTTTAAAAAGTCTTTTTTTTTTTTAAATCCTCAGTTGAATTTGTTTGCTTTATGCATTCCTGATCTCACACCACCACATACCCAAACACTGATACAATTAATAAAATACATTCTTTGTTTCATTTTGTTGAGACAGGGTCTCGCTGTTGCCCAGGCTGGAGTGAAGTGGCATGAACAGTTTACTGGAGCCTCAGTAAGGCTGTAGCGTCAATCTCCCAGGCTAAATCGATGCTCTCGCCTCACCACAGGCACGTGCTACCAGACATGGTTAATTGTATTTATTTATTTAGAGACAGTTTTGCTTTTGTTGCCCAGGGTGGAATGCAATGGCACGATCTCGGCTCGCTGCAATCTCCACCTCCCAGATTCAAGCTATTCTCCTCCCTCAGCATCCTGAGTAGCTGGGACTACAGGCATGTACCACCACACCCGGCTTTTTTTGTATTTTTAGTAAAGATGGGGTTTCTCCATGTTGGTCGGGCTGGTCTTGAACTCCCAACCTCAGGTGATCTGCCTGCCTTGGCCTCCCAAAGTGCTAGGATTATAGGCGTAAGCCACTATGTTTATGTATGTTTATATATGCCCAGCCTATGTTTTTAATTAATTTTTTTTTTAGACAAGTTTTGATCTTGTTGCCCAGGCTGGAGTGCAATGGCGTGATCTTGCCTCACCACAACCTCCGCTTCCTGGGTTCAAGCAATTCTCCTGACTCAGCCTCCCAAGTAGCTGGGACTACAGGCATGCACCATCACGCCTGGCCAATTTTTTGTATTTTTAGTAGAGACAGGGTTTCTCCATGTTGGTCAGGCTGGTCTTGAATTCCTGACCTCAGATGATCTGCCTGCTTTGGCCTCCCAAAGTGCTGGGATTAGAGCTGGGATTAGAGCCGTGAGCTGCCACAACAGCCTTTTTTTTTTTGGTAGAGATGAGCCTCCCCCTGTTGCCTAGGCTCGTCTTGGATTCCTGGGCTCAAATGATCCTCCCACCTCGGCCTCCCAAAGTGCTAGGATTAACTACCGCACCCAGCTTCCTGATACAATTTTGAAAATGCCTACACATACAGAAACACACCTTACAAGGATGACATCACCCTTAATATGTAGTTTAGCATCTAGGTATAAATATCGTTTTGGAAGTGGTTCTCCATTAACTTTGTAATATTCTTCAAAAACACTTAGCTGCATCATAGGGACAGTCCGTAATTTGGCCATGACTTCACCACTGTTAGATATTTGGGTTCTAACACTTGTTTCAAAATAAGACTGCTATGAACATGTTGTTTAATGCATCTTTTCATTGATGAACTCCTTTTGTTTTTACTTTCTCCTTAAATTCATCCCAGCCTTAGATCCCAGTAGGTAATGGTTTGAGTTGTCATAAAGGGAAAAAAAAAAGTTGGCCTAAACAGCTGTCAGGGTCTGAGAAAGGAATTAAAGACAACTGTTAGCCTCCACTTCTTAAAGAGCACCTTTGTTTGTGGAGTAACTTGGTTTCTGTTGAACTGGAGAGACATGATGGCTGAAGGGGACAAGGAATTTGAATCCCAGCACACCACAAGGATGTGCCGTCATCTCTTCAGTCTGGGACAGTCAGCTTCAGGAGATGGGGACTCAACGAGCCATGTTTCAAAGGAAACCACCATCCTGTGGGGTGTGTGTGTGCAGTGCTGACAGGCGGCCTGCCCACCTACCTGCCTGCATGAGTATGGCGGCCCGCCGCTGCCGTTCCTGCTTCCGCTGCTGGTGTCTCCTCCAGCCACTCTGGATGCAGCGGGCACACTGTTCTAGCACCTGGGCACGCCCACATTCCAGAAGCTCCAGCTAGGAGAAAGGGCAACCACTGAGGGCAGCGTCTCCTCCCCCTGCCCTGTCCTGCTGAGGAGGGCACAGAGCTGGCCTCTGTAACCTCCTCATCCGTAAACAAGCTCACCATGGAGTCAGTCATGAACACCTTGGTCCTGCCACAGTGCACTGGAGTTGGCATGGCCTCGGCCAAGTCACCAGGTGTGGCTTTGGTCTGAGTTAGGACCGGCAGAGTGTGGAGAATGTCCTGGAGGAGAGGTTCAAGCGTGGCTTCTTTGGCGTGTGGACACCATTCTGAGGGAGGGAGATGGCCGCATCAGTGCGTGGTCATCTCTACAAGCCTCTGTGGCCTGAAGAAACTGGCTTGGCCTCCCTAGCACTCTACAGGTCTCTTTCCTGCTGTTCTTGGCTCTAGGCATTTCTTCCTCATTCCTTTTGGAGGAAGCCACAAGCAGCCCCTCTGTTGTCCCTCAGGGCCCTGGCTGTTCCGTGGAGCCTTGGAATACCCACTTGTGCCTGTGTGTCCTCGGGCGTCCCATAGCCTCTACTGCCTTTGGGCAGGCTGGCAGAGGGTACTTGACACCTGGAAGGGTGACTCCCTCCAAGCTTGAATCCCAGGCTGCTCAGCCAGCATTTGTTTCCAAGGCCCCAGACACACATCCTGAGGGCCGAACAGTACAGCTGGGCCACTCCCTCAGCCTCACCCCTCACTCCCCGCCGCGTATGGGAAAAGGGAGATCCAATCTCAGCCCTTAGTTTGGGAATTTTCTATTGCAAATAAGAATAAATAATTCATTTAAAAGTGAATTAAAAAACCCCAGCCCTGCGAAGATCCCGTGTCCCACTGCCTACCCTCCCACAGCTCACAGGGCTGACTCCTGGAGAGGACGATTTACCTGAGGGCTCTGACCACCTTAGCTGCCCAGTGCCTCTCTGGAGACAAAGGCTGCCAAAGGAGACACCACAGATGAGAAACAGCAGCAAAATCGATCAGGGGCCAGAATGGCTTTGGGCAAGAGACGTGGAACAGGACAGCAAACCATAGAGAAGGAGGAGAAAGGAGAAAGGGTGAAAGGAAAGTGAAAACTGCCCAGGATGGGAGGAAACAAAGCAGGATTTCCCAAATAGCCTGTGAGGGGCCCAGGATAAGGCTGGGTATGAGGGGCAGCGGTGCTGGGCTGGGGTCCTGCCGAAGCAGGGCTCCCTGGCAGCCTGTCTTTGGCCTGTTCTCCCTCTGCCTGTGTCTGGGCCCTGTGGATCCCACGGCCTCAGTTGTATCTACATGCTAACAACCCCCACATGAGGGCTACAGCACAGATCTTTCCCTTGAGACTAAAGCCTGCCCAAGTGCCTTGCAGACGTCTCCACTGGACCTGCAGGTCAAGTCACCCACTCCAGGCTCTTCAGCCTCCTTGAACCTCTCTTCCTCTTGCTTTTCCCACTGCCCAGGCTAAGTTAATTTACTCCTTTCCTCTCCCTCCACATCTAGTCAAGCCCCTACAGCAAGAGTGAGCAGTGTCTTCCAAACATTTCCTGAATGCCCACATTTCTCATTTCTCTCTATGGGGGCAACTTTGCAGTCTCACTCCCACAGCCCTCCACGGGGCCCCCAGAAAGCATAAAGCTGACAAGAGTCATTTGCTCCCTCCCTTGCAGTGCCTGCTCACCTGCCCAGAAAATAAAGTCCAGATTCCTTGATGGAGCCCTACCTGCCACTCCAGCCTCACCTCCCGCAGATCTCTGCCTCAGTGAGCCAGGAACATGGAATGGCCTGGAGTTCCTCATACCCACACTACTGCTTCAAGCCTTTGTTCAGATTACACCTGTCATGTGGAACACCCATCACCTGGCTAATCCAATTTATTCTCACATACTACCTCCTGAAGGCTTCCCTGATTCATACCTCCCAGCACCATCCACAGCACACTGTTCATAGCTCTGCCTTTCCACTTTCCATGCATTGTCTTTTTTGAATCTGTTCCCCCCACTGAACCAAAACCAGGGCTGTGTTTTATTCACCAGTAAGCCCCAGCCTCTAGCCCTGAGACAGGGCACAGGGTAGACGCTCAGTACACTGTGGCTGAACGAATGACTAACACATGGGTCCCACTCACCAGGGAGCCCTTTGGCAGGATATGGGCTGTGGGGGTCAGAGGATGTGCAAGGACGAAGCCTTCTCAGTAACTTGTATCGTTCTACAAAGTTTTGGTGAGAGACCCTGGAAGCCAAAGCAGGCAGAAGGAGAGAGTGACTTCATTGTGAGCCAGGTACATGGCTCGAGGATCAACAGAAGTTCTTCTAATCTGCTCAACAACACAGCAAGGTGCTGCCCTCCCTGAGTATCCCCACTGAATGTGAATGTGGTTCTGGAGCAGTTTCTAAGGTCATTTAGTCAGAAGCCCATACAGACCATTTTAAATAGGTCTGCTCTCCCTGCTGCCTTGGTCTACCAACACAAAGCAACTAGTAGGGGATTTGTGGGCTGCCTCCCTCCAAAGGGGCTGATAGGCCCCTCCCCAAATAACTGGACCACTCCTATGATGCAGACATGCTTGGCCATATGACCCCTCTGACCTCTCTGACCCCACAGTCTCCTCCGCTTCCTTCCCATCTCCCTGCTCCCCATCAAGGCAACACTTCTCAAACAGCTGATAGCACCTGATATCTGTATTTCCTCCCAATTGCCCATCAGCCCTCCTGAGTCTGGCTTCTGTCCCCAACACTGTACCAGTGTGGCTTTTGTCACAGCCATCAGCTGGGCACAAAACAGTACACAATAAGTGAATGCATAAACGAATGAGTGCTGCTCCCTAGTTCCCGGTTGACTTCTACCAGCCAGCCTCTTTCTCTTCATCTCCACATCTTACTCTGGGTTGGGCAGGCTCTTGCCCGGCGAGTGTCCCCAGCCCCAGCCCCAGCCCCAGCCCACACTGGCCCTGCCCTGTGCCATGATCAAGCCCACTCACCGGATGGGGAAGCCAGCAGCGCTGATGTGGATGGTCTCCACGAGGCCACAGGCCTCCAGCTGGCTCAGGACCTGCAAGGGTAGGGAGACAGGGTAGGCACCTGCAGCATGGGCCAGCAGACCAGAAATGCCATTCCTCTCAGCCCTTCTTAGGCCCTGGCCAGTGCCGAGCTGCTGCAGGCTCTCCCAATGCTTGGCTAATGGGGGTATCTCTTTGGGGCAGTGAGAAATCAAGGGACCTTGAAAAATAATCTCCCTGCTAGAAAGGGCCCTGGTGGTTCCAAGTCCCCACTATGTGGGGACTGTAAGGTGATGCAGACTTTCACCTAATTACAAGAGAAACCCATTCCTCTGGGCAGCTTCAGTCTCTCATCTGGGCACCTGGCTCAGAGAACAAGATATAACGGAACTTGCCTCCCTGGCTAGGCCACTGTGCGTGGACCACACACAGCAAGGGAGATGGGCCCTCTCTCGTGTCAGGCCTGGCTGGAGAGACCACCTCTGTTCACTCCATTTGGAGATGTCCTGCCCTTCATCTCTCCAGGGCCTTGGCCAGATGGGGCTTGGTGCAAAGCAGCTTTGGCCCAGTGTTAATTACCTCCTCCTGGACAAAGGTCTGCGCCTGGCCCTGGCTGTTGGGCTTGATGCAGCGAATGTAGTGGGGTGTGGTGCTGTGTAGGACCTGTAGGAGCTGTTCCAGGGAGGCCTGCAGATGAGAGACCATGGGGTTAGGCAGGAAGAGGGGCTGCCCAGGGCCATCCGCTGGGCTCTGGTTAGTAACTACATCAAATGCTTCCAGCGGGCCCTTCCAGGATCCTGAGACCAGGCATCTCCTATGCAGGGATGACTGCGCTGCAGGCTGTCAATAAGCTGGCTCAGAGCACATTCCTCTCCCGACTTCCCATGTGTGCTTCTCACCTCTGCCTCCAGGGACCCTTCTAAACCTGTGACCTTCCCTGACTAGTCTCCCCAAATCCAATCTCCTCCTCCTTCCCCTCCCCACTTCTCCCCAGAGCAATCTTCTTAGACAAGAACAATCTCAAAACTCCCTGCCATTCATCCAAGCAACAACTGTTATTCAGCTCATCCTGTGTGCTGGAGGCTGTGCCACAGGCTGCCTGCTGCTGTGTCAGAGCTCAGTCCAATGGGCTACACATGGATGAACACCCTTGGGGGTGTGTCTGAGGCTGGGTAGGAATGTGAGAATCAAACCTGGTTTCGGGGGTGCCTCCTCAAGGAGGTGGTGATAAAGCTAAAGTCTGAAGGATGAGAAAGACTAAACTAGGAAGAGGGGTGTGGAAGATGGGAGTGAGTTGGAGCTGATGGGGCAGTGGTCAAGAGTGTCCCAGGAAGGTGAGGCAGTACATGGAAGGGCTGAGGGGACCGTAGAAAGCAGACGATGTGAGAAGAGTGAGTGAGGGTAGGGCTTGAGCATGAAGCTAGAGAGCTGGGGATGAGCCAGGTCAAAGAGTCTCATGTAGCTGATCCTCTCTCATGAGTACCCCATCGAAGGCCCCTAGGCTTACCATCATATTATACCTGATAGCCTATTTGTCTACTTCTGCTTCTGTCTTCCACACTGAAGTATAAACTCCACGGGGACTGGGACCACATCTACTTGACTTGCCACTGCTCCCCAGCAAACAGCACCAATCCTGGCAGGTGCTCAATGAATATTTGTGAAACTGCAGAGTGAACCAAGCACCTCCCATCAGCATATCAGACCCACCTTGAACTTGGACACCACGGTCAACACAGGGGCCCTGCTCTGGCCAGAGGGTTCCTCCTGGGTCTTCTCTTTGGGGTTAGGAGGAAACAGCCCCAATAGCAGGGGGTCCTGGGATTGCTGCAGGAGCCCGGTCAGATCAGGTGGGATGGGGTCCTATTGGGAAACAGCAAGGGCAGCAGGTGAGGGCAGGTGGAACTGCTGCCCAGGGCCATCCACTGCCCACCCAAGCCACAGATGACAGGGCTTCCAGGTAGCACAGGGCCCGAGCCCGAGAAAAGGTCTCCTGGACGACCATAGCCCTGGAGACCCTGTCTAACATGGGTTATCTGCAGGCAGGTCATGCTTGATTGGTGGAGACCTCGCCCAAGAAGGTGATTCTGGGAAGAGGTCAGGAGAGAAGGGACTCACAATGGGAAACAACTATGTCAGCAGAGCAAAGGTCCAGCATCTTGTTTCTCACAAGCCCCACAGGGCATGGCCCAGCCCATACCTTGTTCTTCTCCACCAGGCCCCCTGTGTGGTACCGCACAGGTCCTGCATAATGCACCACGATGAAGCTGGGCTCCCGGCTGAGCTTATTGTGGCCCAGGCAGGGGCTGCCTGCCAGGGCAGTCTCAATGCGTGTCTGGAGCTGGGCTGCGCTGCTTGGTCGATTGAGGCGGCATTCCTGTGGGATGGGAACAGGGGGTCAGCCACCAAAATGAGTGTCTCACCACAACCCTCACTGTCCCCACCCTGTGGCCCCCATAGCAGCAGACATCACACAGGCAGCACAGTGTCCCCAACAGGGAGGAAATACAGCAGTTAGCAGATCTGGCAGATTGGGAAGAGAGGCACAGAGAGGGAACAGGATCATCATCAAGGGCCCTGAAAACCCAAAGGCCAACTCTGGTGCTCAGCTCATTAGCTGACCTCCCCACCTCATTTATGAGGGAGCAGATGCTGATGGGGCTCCCCTCAATGAGATCCAAACAAGGCTGGTTGTCCTGGTAGCTGATGAATGACCACTCCAGAGCCTCAGCTGCATATTCCTCCTAAAGAACAAGGTGGGGTGGGGTGGGGTGGGGTGGGAGAAGGCAGATGCGGTTTGAGGTCCAGAGGGGTCATCCATGGCTGGCCTCGGTACCACAGCATATTCCAGAACAGCATCAAAGAAAGAAAAGTATATCAAACGTTACATTGTACTTTGTATGTACCATTATTATTTGTCCATTAAAAATAAAATAAGAAGGAACAAAAGGCTTCTGATCAGAACCGGGGCTGGGACTGGAAGGTCAGGAAGGGATTCGGGATCCCAAAGAAGGAGCCGCCCCCACTCACCCAACCCCTTACCTGCTGGGCCCTGAGGTAGTGAGCCACAAAGTGCTGCTGCAGCTTCTCATTGGCGTAGTTGATACATAACTGTTCCAGACTGTTGTCGGGAAATGACTCAAATCCATACACATCCAGCAGGCCTGGGAGGATGGCAGAGAACCCATGGGGCCACTATGGGGAGCAGATGGGGGACAGGGGACCACAGGAACCCAGGGTGGCTGGGCCCCTGCCAATGCCTTATACTTGGCAGCCTGGGGATGAGGCTGAGTGAGCATGACATCCGCGACAGGCAGAACATACCTTCCCCAGCCTCCACCCAAGGTGGCTCCCATCTCTACCCCATTCCCCTGCAGAGCTCAGAGCAGGCAAGAAACCCAAATGAGGTGTGAAGACAGCCCCAGGCGTCAGGCCCATTTTTGATTCTGAATTCTCTGGTCCTGACAGGCCCCTCCTGTGAGGACACCAGGTCCCAGGGAACATTTTCTGTGTTAAATCTAGTTTGGAGGGCACTGGTTTCCACCTATGGCTAGAATTCCACTCCATGAGCAAAGGCCTTTAAGCTTTATTTCCTCCTATACCTGACTGTCCCACCTAGAGTTACAATGGTGTTGACCTCCTTCAGTTATGTCCCTTCTCCCCCCACAACCCTGAGATAGGTTCTTGCTCTGTTGCCCAGGCTGGAGTGCAGTGGCGTGAACACAGTTCACTGCAGCCTCAAACTCTTGGGCTCAAGTGATCCTGCCACCTCAGTCTCCTGAGTAGCTGGGACTACAGGTGTGCAGCACCATGCCTGGCTAATTTTTTTGAGATGGGATCTTGCTATATTGCCCAGGCTGGTCTCCAACTCCTGGCCTCCAGTGATCCTCCAGCTTTGGCCTCCCCAAATGGTGGGATTACAGGTGTGAGCCACTGTGCCAGCCTCCAAGTCCCTTCTAATCCAGCTCTTTCCCCCTTTCCCCACTACTCTCCTGCAATTAGAGCTGGGTGTCTGGGGAGAAAAAGGGCTCCTTCAGACAAGGAACTGTTAAGTCTGTCTGGAGAGTTATAGACTGCTCAGATGTGGGTACTGGAGAGCAGAGATCTTGCCCTACGCTGGCAGGCAGATGGAAGAGGAAACATGAGTACAAAGAAGGGAAAGGAGCTGCCCAGAGCCACATGGTGGACCCAGGGCTCCTGCCACTCCATCCAAGGCATTATTGCTCTTTTTCTGGAATGCTCCCAGCACAGCAAGCCCTTGCTACCTATGAAAGTGGTCCATGAGCTGGTGTCTGCACAGATGCTGCTGTTGATCACTGATACCAGCCAGTCAAACAGCCTGTTGGGGGAAGAGAGTGGACTCTGGTGAGAGAGGGTCAGGCTGAGTCAAAGGGGTGGTAAAATTGCTCCCTCAGTCAGGGTGCTATACCCTGGGGGGCCTTGTATTCTGAGCCTGACAGGTCAAAGCCAAATCCTCTCCTCCTGCTTCCAGCCCCTCACTTCTTGACCTACTACAGATGCAGGCTATGGACATGCATGTTCCCAGGTACACACAAACCTGGCACGTCCTTCAGGAAGACTGAGCACAGGACCAGCTCAACTGCTAGGCTGGGCAGGGAATGGATTTCCCAAGTCACATGGCTCGAGACCTAGCTAGTGTCTTGGGAAGGGGCAGATGGGCCTGGTATGGTTTGTAAATAACTGAGTTCATTGAACACCCCTGCAAAACTCTGCCTGTGAAGCCCAGAGCTCAAGGCCCCAGCATAACCCTTGACGCAGTCCTGCACAAGTGGGCCCCCAGTCTGGAGGTCAACAATGGCATCCTCCACTCTAGAACCGTGCACAGCCCAGAGAAGATGAGGCTACCACATGACGCTGACCTGTACAACATTATACAGGGGTTTCTTCCTCACAATTTTTCTTACAGTAACTGTTCTGCAACTTTTTTTCACTTCAGTAAATAAACTGGCTCTTTTTGCAACAGGGGCTGTGCAAACGTCTCGTGGTCAGAAGCTCGCTCTATTTGTGTTCATCACGCTTTACCTGCTCATCTTGTAGTGACTTGTAGGCAAAGGCTTTAAAAGCCTTTGACCTCAAATTGTGACCTGAAATTAGCTTTGAGGCAGTCTCTTGCTGAAATGGACTCAGTTTGGGCCCAGATGACCCGGGCCATTTTCAACTCAGAGGATCTTATTCCCTCAGCAGAGCTTCTCAGGCTCTTGTGGTATTCATGAAAAACAGGGGACCCTCTCCCCAGAAAGGTACCCAAGGTCCCATGTGCACATGCACACACATACACCCATTCTGGCTCATAATTTCAGAGGATTCTGGGCCCCTTGAAGCCCTTACAAGGCCCGCCGAAGAATCTCAGCACTCAAGGTGAGAAACCATCCTTAATCACGTGGCCAGAGGGTGGAGGTACCCATGTAACCTACCAGAAAAGGCCAGGACCCCACCTCCACCACTGTGCTACATGCTGTGGGCTGAGCCTCTGGCTTTACCACAATCTATCAAACTCCCTGGTGACGTACAAGGGCACAGGGAGACAGAGGGGCCCATTCACCCAAGGATCTAAAGCTGGAATTGCGAAGGCTCCAGATCACCTTCGGGGCCTGCCTTGCCAGCAGAGGGCTGAGCAGGGTTTTTTCACCTTGCCGAGGCTAAAGCAGGCTCCTGAATTTTAATAATGAGCTGAATCCTGGCCAGGAATTCATAGAGGCCACAGGTGCTGCTGGGGGAAACCTGGGAGCCATGCTCTGCTGTGTCCAGGGGTCTGAGAAGCAAGGAGAGGAGCCAGTCTGTCTTACTCCCCCACCATGGGCCTGTGCCCATCGTGTGATGTTGTCTGGTCCAACCCCGGACAGGAAGAGCACTTGTTGGGAGGACAGAGGCCGGAGTAAGTGCTCACCTCGCGTAGATGAGTTTGGCCAGGCAGTCTCTGCGGGTGTCACACTCGGCTCGGGGGCAGGGCTTTCGGAACACCTGCTGCTGCCTGCCTGCCCTGATGGTTCTAATCTGCACCGTCTCCAGCAGCACCTCCTCTTGAAGTCCCAGCAGTGAGGCTGCTGTCCTGACAGAGCCTGGGAGGGGCAAATTCTCCTTAGGCAAATCAGTCTCCATCCAGTCCTCTTCATGAGGCACTGTGAAGTCATCACAGTGGGACCATGACTTGCCGAACTGGACAGAAGAAACCTAAGCGAAGTGACTCATCAAAGGACTCCATAAATGGCAGTCACAACTCAAACCCAGCACTTTTCATGTACCAGTCCATGCTGCCACGTATGGGACAAATCACTTTAGATTCCAATTTTCTCACCATCTGGCCTTCTACCCAACCCCAGCAATGCTGGCTACCTTCCTGATGGGGCCTGCCCTATCCCACACCCTTGCCCCTCACACTTGGCATCATCCATCAGCTGGCAGGGCTGGGCTTCATCCTCGGAGGCAGCAAACTGGATACTGCCAAGGTGCAGCAGTCCAGCCAGGACCTGGGGGGAAGAAAAGGATGGTCGGGAGCAGGAGACGGCGTGAGGTGGGCCAACTCTGGGAAGGACCGTTCTCCTGCCGAGTACAATCACAACAACAGAAGGACAGCTCCTGATCATGGTCCAAGTGTGCCCATCTCTGCCAGGCACAATTCTAGACAAGTTACATGCATCACGTCATTGCATCTTTTTAACAACCTGTAAGGTATGTACTACGCCACTGCCTATGACAGGTGAGACTGAGGACATGCGCTTCCTGAGGGGAACGACGGGATGAGAATCCAGGCTGACTTCAGATGCCTCCTGGGGCAGCCTGTGGGGCCCTCATGCCCACCCACCCTCTACCTCTCTGCTCCCTGCTCTCTAGGAATAGATAGGTAGCTAGGGCAGGGCTGCTTCTGTGTGCCTGCTGGAGGCTTGGCTCCCTTCAGCCCGTTCACACTGCCAGGCTTCTTAGAGCCCAGCCCGCTGGAGGAACTGTGACCTTGGTCTCTGTCCGGTGGATGCCCCTTTCTTTGCCTTTGCATTCAGTGTTCCACACAGATGAGCCCCCAGGGGCTATAGACAGAAGCTCCCCTTGCCCCACCAAGGCCCAGCAACTTCAAAACCCTCAGACCCAGCTGGGCATGGTGGCTCCGAGCATTTTGGGAGGTTGAGGCGGATGGATCACCTGAAGTCAGAAGTTCAAACCAGCCTGGCCAACATGGTGAAACCCCCATCTCTACTAAAAATACCAAAAACAAACAAAACACTAACCTTCAGACCTGACACAGAGACCCCACCCACCATTCCCATATGGTCCCAGGCAGGACACCTCCATGTGCTACGGGTCTTCCAGGTACAACTTGCTCCAGAAGACTGCCATGCCCAATGGGCAGAAGGACTGTGGCAGAAGGTCATGCCACCCCCAAAGCACTCCTGCTCTGACTCCTAATGTTCATTTATCCTGGGCTTGTCCCCAGGTGCTGTCCTTCTGCCAGACTCTTACCTGGCAGTGCCTGAGCAGCCCCCATCTGGAGGTGAGGGTCACTTACGGCTGCATTGCTACCTCCCTGAAGTGGCCTCCCTGTCTCGACTGCCAGCCCATTCTATCCATCCCCATCCTGCTGCTCTAGAGGGTGAGGAAGATGAGAGGAAGCAGTCGGCTCTATCGGCAAAGACAGAAGGGAGGCCTCCCTAGTGGGGCTGAGGGGAGCCCAGCTCACCTGAGTCAGCCTCATGTCCCAGAGGACGACAGGGCACGGGTAGGGGGAAGACAAACAGGGTGGGAATTTGGAATTACTATGTCTGGTACTCTGTATCACTTAGTGGTATCTGACCTTGGGCAGGTCACTTTACCTCTGGTTTTCTCAGGCATAAAGGGAAATAATCTCCACACATAGAGGACTGTTGAGAAAAACCACGTGAACTGAGAGGTGTGAACCTGACTTATAAGTTTTAACGTGCCCAACAAGCGAGCGGCCTCACTCGTTCTCTCTTCTGCTAATTGCAGGATCTTGCTTTTGGCTCTGTGGATCAGTCACTGCATTCTGTACTCCACTGCTGTGTACGCAGCACTGTTCCTTATGCCCCCCGCCCACCCCACCACCTGGTCTCCAGCCTCAGCAGCACAGAGAGGTGGCTGATTCCTTGCGGACAGCACAGAGGGGCTCGAAGTCCTGGATGCTCAGGGAAAGACCAACTCCAAGTCCAGGGCAGGGCTTTATGAAAGGGGCTGCCCAACATCCCTGCCAAACATAAGTGGTGCACCTTTTCTTCTGACCTTAAAGATGTTGTTCTGGGTAGGGGTGTCAATACCCAAACGGAGCATGGCCTCTCTGGTCACCTCAAAACAATCCTCTGAAAAAGAATCCAAGTCACAGCCCACTGTCAGAGCCAGAGGTTGGCGGCAGCAGCAGCAAGGGGCGAGGGAGGCAGGCTCCGTGCAGAGTGGGTGGGTGATGCTGGGCCAGCACAAGGTGCTGGGTGGGGCTCTCCCTACCTTCTAAGCTCCTCTCTGGGTTGGGCAGCCAGGAGAAGGCAGCTCCCTCAGGGAGGTGCCACTGGAGCCTCTCGTCTTCACTGGCTCCTTTGCAAATCTGTGGAGAAGGGTGGGTGGGAGGCTGGGTAGGGGATTCGAGAAAAGCCCAGGCCTGGATAGGCGTGGGGTTGGGATAAGAGGAGTGAGAGACGGTAGCAACATCACAAGGCTCAGAGGTCCCTGCAGAGAGCCCAGGGCAGGTACGGGGTGAAAGACGCCATAAACATAGCCTGGATGTCTCCAACCTGACGCAAAAGAAGGCTACTCTGGGAAAACCTGCAGTCTGTGAAGAAAGGACAAGTCCTGCCTGGGGAGACCCTTGTCTTGACTTGGGAGACATCACCTAAGGATGCTCTGATTCCGAGAGCAAGTGAGACACCCTATCTGTGCCTTGGGGGACTCCCAGTCTGATGGAAGAGGCACAACTCTAGGGAAGCCCTTATTCTGTTAGAGAGAGATGCCATTCTAGGAGAGCCCATAGAATAAGGGTGACACAACTTCCACCCTAGAGATACAGTCCCAGCCTCAAGGACCTTCTGGTCTGATGGAGGAGGTAAAACATACCCCCAGGCCACACTGTGCTGGGAGCCAAGGCCCAGTGTGAGGTAGAAGTGTTGCATATGAAGTCTGCAGGAAAGTGGTGACTCCATCAAAAGCTAGGTGAAGAAGCCAGGCGTGGACATTCTGGGGGGTTGGGGGCTGAGAGACAGGGACTCACCCCTGCCCTGCATCTGGGGTTCTGTGGGTCCCATTTGGCACAAACCTGATAGAAGATGTGGAAGTTCCTCTCACTGAAAGCCTGGCAGACCACTCGAGTTTTCTCTAGGAGGTAGGTCTGGACTGAGGCTCCAACCATCTGCTGAGCCCTGGGGCACACACAGGGCACACATGGGCAGAGCCCATTAGTTGCCCATTCATTCAATAGCCACGTCTGGCAATTTGGGTGTGCCAGATTGCCTGCCACCTAGCAACAAACTGCCAAGCTCTTCTACTTAGCCAATGGGCACTGAGGGCTGGGGACCACTCAGAATGTCCTTGGGTGTCCTGGAATATTCCCCTGCATCTAGCTCAGGTGGGCAGGGCCAAGGCCTCTGCACATCACTTTGCGCCACCCCAAGACAAGAGTCAAAGTCCCAGCTTCCAGCTCAGGGATATGGCCCAAAGAGGTGGCAATTTACCTAGAAGTCCCTGAGCAAGGGTAGAAGCCAGGAGGAACACAGGCCTGAATAAGCGCACTGCCCTAGGACTCCCCAAGGGGAGAAGAGCTATAGTTCTCCAGGTGTGAAGATCACTCTCAGGGTTCACACATGAGATAAAGACACACACCAGGAAGAGCAGGGTTTTGCCCATAGGGCTGTCCTAGGCCAGATACTGCCCCAGCCACTTTCAACCTCCCCACTCCCATCCTCCCACTAGCCAGGATCACAGCAGCTGTTACCTGTTCAGCTGGAGCTGGATGAACTTCCCGAAGCGACTGCTGTTGTTATTCCTCAGCGTACATGCATTCCCTACAGATCACACCTCTGTTTATTCCACTCCCCTGGATTTGCAGAGTCCTCATAAGCCAAAGTGGCTGCAGGTCTCTGGGGGTCATGTCCCTATGCTCAGGTCACCTAAAGGCCCCTTTGTTGGTTTTCATGTTACAAGGGGGCAGGACTAAGAAATGGGCCCTTTTTAGCAAGTGGGAGTCAGGGGAGTTAGAACTTCCTGGCAAGAAATTGGAATGAACAAGCCTAGGTAGTCAGGGACTGTCTTCTTTGAAGGGAAAGGTCAAAAACAATCAGCTGTCACTATTGACTGTAGACAGGAAGGAACATCTGGGTTCCAGTGCCAACACAAATGCTAATTGCCTTGTATCCCTAGACAAGTGCTCTTCTTTGAACCATCAGGAAACTGGATAGAAAGATAGAATTTGGGCCGGGCGTGGCAGCTCACACTTATAATTCCAGCACTTTGGGTGGCTGAGGCGGGTGGATCACCTGAGGTGGGGAGTTCAAGACTAGTGTGACCAACATAGAGAAACCCCGTCTCTACTAAAAATACAAAATTAGCCGGGCATGGTGGTGCCTGTAATCCCAGCTACTCGGGAGGCTGAGGCAGGAGAATCGCTTGAACCAGGGAGGCGGAGGTTGCTTTTTTGCCCAGTGAGCCGAGATCGTGCCACTAGGCAAAAAGAGCTAATCTCTGTCTCAAAAAAAAAAAAAAAAAGGAGGAAAAAATTTGGAAGCTAAGCCACCAGGTCTTCTCCAGCACCACTGTTATGTGTGCCTAGGCTGGAAGGAAAAGAGGAGGACTGAATGACATTACCTCTGTTAGAAGGATGCTGAGTATTAGCACTAGGGAACATGTTGGGGATCTGAGGCAGTGAAGAATGCACTCATCCTCCAACCCCCTCCAAGAGAGGGTCTCAAAAAACTGCCCCTCTCCCTGGAAGGTGGAAAACCCCAGAGGAAATGGGACTGAGATACTGTGCAAAGGAGCCCGAGCTCACCAAAAGCTTCCATGACAGGGTTGGAGTTCAGGATCCTCTGTTCTATCCTCTCTGCAATCCTGTGGCTCTCCCAAGATGCAGGTGAGGCGGCCACCACAGCATAGAACTTCATCAGGCAGCGAGACGTCCATGTCTGTGGCAGAAACAGCCCTGTGGGAACTAGATCCACGTTCCCACCCACTTCTGAGCCTGCCTGAGAGAACAGTGCCCACCAGAGAGCTCTCTTCTCCACCAGCGTGTTGCTGACAAAACAGGTGAAGGTAGAATTCAACCATGGCCTTGGGCAAGGCACTTCCTTTACCTGTGTTTGTAAAATGGGGGCGCACATCTGCTTCTCCTACCTCCAGCAGATACACAAAGAAACAAGGGGGCCAGGGGTAGAGAAGGAACAATCCCCCTGACCTGAGCAGGTTATGAGGCCTCTGTGAGTGTCAGTGAGGCCTCACTGCTCATACTGATTACTCTGTGGCAGGCACTGAGCTATCAAGGCTTTCTGTGCATGTTTTTTTGCAAACCCTGCAAAGGTGTGAATATACGATTGTTTATAAAACAGTGGCTGGGCACAGTGGCTCATACCTGTAATCCCAGCACTTTGGGAGGCCGAGGTGGACAAATCACGAAGTCAGGAGATCAAGACCATCCTGGCTAACACAGTGAAACCCCGACTATACTAAAAATACAAAACATTAGCTGGGCATGGTAGCACACACCTATAATCCCAGCTACTTGGGAGGCTGAGGCAAGAGAATTGCTTGAACCTGGGAGGCGGAGGGTACAATGAACAGGATTGCATCACTGCACAGCAGCCTGGGTAACAGAGCGAGACTCTGTCTCCACAAAACAAAAAAGAAAAATAAAACAATGAAACCAAAGCACAGAAATTTAAAAATGCATTGAAGATGGCCAGTCGCGGTGGCTCATGCCTGTAATCCCAGCACTTTGGGAGGCTGAGGTGGGTGGATCACGAGGTCAGGAGATTGAGACCATCCTGGCTAAAATGGTGAAACCCCATCTCTACTAAAAATACAAAAAATTAGCTGTGCATGGTGATGAGCCTATAATTCCAGCTACTCAGGAGGCTGAGGCAGGAGAATCCCTTGAACCTGGGAGGCAGAGGTTGCAGTGAGCCGACATTGCACCAATGCACTCCAGCCTGGGTGACAGAGCAAGACTCCATCTCGAGAAAAAAAAAAATTTATTGAAGATTAGCGCATCTACTCAGTGACAGGGCTCCAATTTATACCCAAGCAGTCTAATGTGTTTTTTTTTTTTTTTTTTTTTGAGATGGAGTCTTGCTCTGTTGCCCAGGCTGGAGTGCAGTGGTGCAATCTTGGATCACTGTAACCTCTGCCTCCTGGGTTCAAGAGATTCTCCTGCCTCAGCCTCCCGAGCATCTGGAATCACAGGCCCACACCACCGTGCCTGGCTAATTTTTTTCATCTTTTTTTTTCCAGAGTCTCCCTCTGTCACCAGGCTAGAGTGCAGTGGCGTGATGTCGGGTCACTGCAACCTCTGCCTCCCAGGTTCAAGTGATTCTCCTGCCTTAGCTTCCCCAGTAGCTGGGACTACAGGCATGTGCCACCATGCCTGGCTAATTTTTGTATTTTTAGTAGAGACGGGGTTTCACCATGTTGGCCAGGATGATCTCAATCTCTTGACCTTATGATCCACCCGCCTTGGCCTCCCAAAGTTTTGGGATTACAGGCGTGAGCCACCGCACCCAGCCTAATTTTTTGTGTCTTAAGTAGAGAAGGGGTTTCACTGTGTTGGCCAGGTTGGTCTCGAACTCCTGACCTCATCGAACTCCTGACCTCATGATCCACCTGCCTCAGTCTCCCAAAGTGCTAGGATTACAGGTGTGAGCCACTGCGCTCAACCCCAAGCAGTCTAATTTTAAACTTCATACTCTTTTGTTCTTAATCAGCTGAAGTGAGGTATATTTTAACTTCTAATTGTTTGTGGCTAGGACATAGAAATACACTTAATATTTATACATTGACCTTGTATCCTATCACTTCCCTAAATGCTCTGCAACTTTTCAGTTATAGTAAGGTAGCAAATTACTTTTTAGATTGTTTAGATATTTCTTTGGGGTCAGAGATGTTTCCTCTTTTCTATCTTCTGAAAGAATTTATGTAGAACTGGTAACATTTCTTCCTTAAATGTTCGGTAGAAGTAAAACGTGAAGCCACCTGGGCCTAGAGCTTTCTCTGTGGAAAAGCTTTTAACTATGACTTCAATTTCTTTCAGAAATAGGGGCTATTCAGGGCTTTCTCTGTGGAAAAGCTTTTAACTATGACTTCAATTTCTTTCAGAAATAGGGGCTATTCAGGTGGTAGTTCTTCTTGTGTAATCTTTAGCAGTTTGTATTTTTCAAAACATTTCTCCATTTCATCTAAATTATATAATTTCTTGGCATAAAGTTGTTCAAAATATTATCTTAATCTGTAATATCTGTAGTGATGTCTAATATTGGTAATTTGCATCTTTTTTTTTTTTTTTTTTTTTAATAAGTCTGACTGAAGAGTTTTTTGTTGTTGTTGAGACAAAGTCTTGCTCTGTCGCCCAGGCTGGAGTACAGTGGCACAATCTTGGCCCACTGTAACTTCTGTCTCCTGGGTTCAAGCCATTCTACTTCAGCCTCCTGAGTAGCTGGGATTACAGGTACCTGCCACCACACCCAGCTAATTTTTATATTTTTAGTAGAGACGGGGTTTCACCAGGTTGGTCAGGCTGGTCTCAAACTTCTGACCTCAGGTGATCCACCCGCCTCAGCCTCCTAAAATGTTGGGATTACAGGTGTGAGCCACAGTGCCCAGTGCAAGTTATCATTTTATTAATCTTTTCAAAGAATTATTTTTTTGATTTTATTGATCTTTACTTTTTCCCTTCTTCTGCATACTTTGGGTTTATTCTGTTCCCCTCTAGCTTAAGGTGTGCCACAGACTGAGTTGTGTTCCCCTCAGATTCGTATTTTGAAGCCCTCACTCCCAGTGTGACTGCATTTGAAGATAGGATCTGAGGGAGGTAATTAAGGTTAAATGAGGTAATGAGGCTGGGCGTGATAGCTCCCGCCTGTAATCCCAGCACTTTGGAAAGCTGAGGTGGACAGATCTCAAGGTCAGGAGTTTGAAACCAGCCTTGACCAACATGGTGAAACCCCATCTCTACTAAAAATACAAAAATTAGCTGGGTGTCATCGCATCTAGCTGTAATCCCAGCTACCAGGGAGACTGAGGCAAGAAAATAACTTGAAGCCAGGGGGCAGAGGTTGCAGTGAGCTGAGCTAGTGTCACTGCATTCCAGCCTGGGCAACAAGACTGAAACTCTATCTCAAACAAACAAAAAACCAACAAGGTAATGAAGGTAGGCTGTAATCCAATAAGAATATAGCTTTGGCAGGGCTCAGTGGCTCATGCCTGTAATCCCAGTACCTTGGGAGGCCGAGGCGGGCGGATCATGAGGTCAAGAGTTCAATACCAGCCTGACCAATGTGGTGAAACTCCATCTCTACTGAAAATACAAAAATTAGCCAGGCGTGGGCATGTGTCTGTAATCTCAGCTACTCAGGAGGCTGAGGCAGGAGAATTGCTTGAACCCGGGAGGTGGAGGTTGCAGTGAGCCGAGATCGCACCACGGCACTCCAGTCTGGGCAACAGAGCAAGACTCTGCCTCCAATTAAAGAAAAGAAAAAGGACGGTAGCCTTATAAGAGATTTCTCTCTTTCTCTTCCTGTCATGTGAGAACACAGCAAGAAGGTGGCAGTCCAACAAGCAGGGTGAGAAACCTCACCAGAAGTCAAGCATGCCGGCACCCTACCTTGGAATTCCAGTCTCAACAATTGTGAGAAAATAAATTCCTGTTGTTTAAGCCACTCAGTCGTGGCATTTTGTTATGGCAGCCCAAGTTGACTAATACAAGGTGAAAAATCAGATCACTGATCTGAGATGTTGTTTTCATTTTATTAATTCAAACTTTTTTGAGACAGAGTCTTGCTCTGTCGCCAGGCTGGAGTGCGGTGGTGTAATCTCAGCTCACTGCAACCTCTGCCTCCTGGGTTCAAGCAATTCTCCTGCTTCAGCCTCCCGAGTAGCTGGGACTACAGGCACATGCCACCACGCCTGGCTAATTTTTGTATTTTTTTTTTTTTTAGCAGAGACATGGCCAAGATGGTCTCGATCTCCTGATCTCGTGATCCACCCACCTCGGCCTCTCACAGTGTTGGGATTACAGGCTTGAGCCACCATGCCTGGCCTTAGTTCAAAATATTTTCTTTTTCTTTTTCTTTTTTTTTTTTTTTGAGACGGAGTTTCGCTCTTGTTGCCCAGGCTGGAGTGTGGTGGTGTAATCTCAGCTCACCGCAACCTCTGCCTCCTGGGTTCAAGCAATTCTCCTGCCTCAGCCTCCCAAGTAGCTGGGACTACAGGCGCACGCCACCACGCCCAGCTAATTTTTGTATTTTTAGTAGAGATGGGGTTTCACCACGTTGACCAGGATGGTCTCGATCTCTTGACCTCGTGATCCACCCGCCTCGGCCTCCCAAAGTGCTGGGATTACAGGCGTGAGCCACCGCGCCCGGCCAGTTCAAAATATTTTCTAATATCAACTTGGTGATGAAATTTCAGACAAGGCTGGGTGTGGTGGCTCACGTCTATAATCCCAGCACTTTGGGAGGCCGAGGCAGGCAGATCACTTGAGCTCAGGAGTTTGAGACCAGCCTCGCCAACATGGTGAAACCCTGTCTCTACTAAAAATACAAAAATTAGTCAAGTGTGGTGGCATGCACCTGTAATCCCAGCGACTGGGGAGACTGAGGCAGGAGAGTCACTTGAACCCAGGAGGTGGAGGTTGCGGTGAGCCGAGATCACGCCACTGTACTCCAGCCTGAGTCTGAGTGAAATTCCATCTAAAAATACATTTACACATATATATATTTCCCCTTAGAAGATAATCACGCTAAGGCAAAAAATGGTAACAATGTTTATATGATAGCATGGCATCACTCAAATGCTGAATCTAATCAAAGACAATAAAAGAAAAAAAGGAAGTAAGATCACATGGAACAATTAAAAAAATAACAAGATGGTAGATTTAAACCCAGGCATAGTGGTGTGTGTGTGTGTGTGTGTGTATTTTTTTTTTTCCCCTAATACCATTGTGATTTTCTCAAACCCATAGGATATTTAGAAGGGTGTTGTTTAATTTCCCAATGCTTTAAGATTTTCTAGGTTTCTTTGTTGTTTATTTCTAGTTCAATTCTATTCAGGTCAAAGAACACAGTTTGTATAATTTTAATCTTTTTTCTTTTTTTAGACGGAGTCTCGCTTGCTCTATGCAAGTAGCCGGGACTAAAGGCAAATGCCACCACTCTTGGCTAATTTTTGTATTTTTTTGTACAGATGGATTTTCCCCATGTTTCCCAAGCTGGTCTTGAACTTAAGCAATCCATCTGTGCCTTGGCCTTCCAAAGTGCTGGGATTACAGGTGAGAACCATTGTGCCAGGCCTCAAAATGCAATTTGGATTTTATGTATTTCTCCTTTCAATAACAGATTTTTTACTTCCTGTATTTTGAATCTGTAATTAGGTACATACATGTGTAGAACTGTTTTCTTGATGAATTCACCCATTTATCATTATGAAATGTCTCATCCTTAGTAATAGTCCTTGTTCTAAAATCTTTGTTCCATATTAATGTAATCACTTCAGCTTTCCTTTATGATTATTAGGATGTTACTTTTTTCCATCCTTTTAGTTTGAACTTATCTATGAGTAGACCACTTATATTTATCATAATTATTACTATGCCTGGGTTTAAATCTACCATCTTATTTTTTATATTGTTCCATGTGATCTTAATTCCCTTTATTCTTTTATTGCCTTTGATTAAATTCAGCATTTTAATGATTCCACTCTATCCACTCTATCACATAAGCATTGTTTTTTTTTTTTTTTTTTTTGAGAGAGAGAGTCTTGTTCCGTCGCCAGGCGCCAGGCTGGAGCGCAGTGGCGCGACCTCGGCTCACTGCAACCTCCGCCTCCTGGTTCAAGCAATTCTCCTGCCTCAGCCTCCCGAGTAGCTGGGACTACAGGCGCGCGCCACCATGCCCAGCTAATTTTTTTGTATTTTTAGTAGAGACGGGGTTTCACCATGTTGATCAGGATGGTCTCGATCTCTTGACTTCGTGATCCACCAACCTCGGCCTCCCAAAGTGCTGGGATTACAGGCGTGAGCCACCGCGCCCGACCTCATATAAGCATTGTTACCATTTTTGCTTTAGATTATCTTCTAAAGAGACAAAAAATATAAGATTTTATATCTGTGATATTAAAACTTATTCCTTTGTGTAGATTCAAAAATTCATCTGGTTTTTTTTGGACTAAAGAATTTCCTGC